>JAFFZH010009989.1:5015-27296 GCA_018420115.1 Euura saliciscinereae | reverse complement strand
GATAACACAATATTCATTTGCTTATATACAAATACAGCTTCGTTAACTATAAAAGAATCCTTCTCTCTGTGCGCTTAACATTTACACCTTTGGTTATTGGACAACAACCTTCCTGCCAGCTGATACGGTGCAGGTGTCTGCTGACGACGAGTGGCAAACACCAAGAGCTAAAGGTTGGAAGTGTTTTGCGTATTTCTCTACATTCAAGGCTGATTGGAAGTTCGCGGTACGAATTTACGACATAGTATAATTCGTTAGCTGATAGAGTTTAAATGAAATCAGCATTAGCTATACATCATTTGGCGATATCGTGGGGGCTTGACACTTTCGTCTGTTCCGATTGGCTATCGTTTGGACTTTGGTTAATATGAATGTGTCTAATCAGCAATACACATGAAATGTAAATATTTGCGTCTCATACATAATACGCCGCGGCAGCTATGCGTTCTGCAGAGAACTAGCATTTCATATTGTCGATATAGTGAAACAGCTGTAGAATTGATTTCCTAGAGCTTGATTTCTCAAAAATATGCACTTGTCGGAAGGAAAACAAGATGATTTAAGATGCCTGTGTAACAGCCTTTGAACTTCTCGTTTTTTCGTGGTTGATTTTGTTTCTCTTCTTGTCTGATGTGCTGTAGCATGACGTATTTCTTACTAAGATAGCATCACTTGCGATAGTGAATATGAATTAGCCTCAGAATTGATATTTTTTATCTTCCAAATTCCACGCAAACGTCGCTTGCAGATGTGCAGATGAACAAAAGTAACGATAGAATTACCACGGAATAATACCTATCACGTTTTCCAATGGACTCGTGTGCAGTGACCAAAAAATAAAACATGTGTTACCAATTTTCGTCCAAATCCGTTTTTCCGTTTTCAGATATCATAATTTTCAGTCGATTTTTGCGAATGTTGTTATTCAAATGATTGAAAAAGTACTGAACCGATCGAAACCAAAATCTAGTCAGTTCTAAGTTTGGAAGAGTCGCGTTGATTGACTTGAACTTTTTATTTTCGGGGTGATTAGAATAACTTCCCTTATTCTCTGAAAATAGAGGACGGGAAGTTTATAATCTACATTCCTTGTCAAATATCAACGGCCAATGTATTTTTCAATATTCTTTCACACGACTTCCCACAGCAGAGGGCATCATGACCCGATAATTTCGCTTGAAACTGGACCACGGGGTGACTGTAATGGTACCATGGATCACAGAGATCTCGGTCGTATCGTCTACATGGTCTGTTATGAAACTATCTGGTCCATAGTTGAGTCTTTCGATAATAAAAAAACTTCTCAATAATGGAATGCAAGTATGCATGTTACTTATGAATAGATAATCTTGTTTTGTCTGGTCTATATTTGACAATCCATGGTCCATGATAGACATACGCTGATAAGTGACCAGTTCTAATTATGACATTACATAGCCAAAAAGCATTATGAATGTCAATCCTTGCACGATTCTGCTCTGTTATCAGATATTCTCAAGATTATCCGTCTGCTAACAGATTACCATGCATTTGCGAACACAAGGCAGTACCAAACGACAAAACGTTGTCCCACGAATGTTTTATTCAAAAACAAACGGTGTCTTAGACCGTCGATCCTGAATGATTTTACCTCTCCAGATCACACCGGGTGAAAACTCGTCGATAATGGACATTCATGCAGTTATTTAGCTAGTTTACGAAAACCCGACTACAGGCAAACATAAAAAAGACAGAGAAAATATATATTACTGGCTGCGTTCAATGAAACGGTGTAGAGCCTCGAAGTAGCAGTACGAGTGTGTAGTGCCAGTAAAATTGGCATTAACTCCTATTTCAAGTATAATCACATACAGATATATATGAGGCATTCCATGCCAACTCGACCAATGATTTTCCCTCACCATTTTCGATTTGTTTCATAATTTTTTCTATGGTTGCCCTCACTTTCAAAAACACTTTGAAATTTTTTCAGATTTTTCCGAATAGCCATTCATTTTTTACGTATTATCAAAACTCCAAACAGATAGACATTTTTGAAAATTCTGAAAAAATTCTCAAAAATACTTTGTTCCAACACCATCATTTTGGGACATATTAAAAAGTGGAACCAATTTTTCTTATATTTTTTTTTGCATATTTAAAAAAAACCTATTTGATGATTATGGTCCTATCGGCTCCGAAAAGTTGTAGAGTACGAATTACTCGTATTTTTAGTAAAAACGGGTTATAAAAATAAACGAGGCGAAGGTTTCTGTTATAAGATATTTTATTTAATAATCGCATTCAAATTAATAATATGAATTTGTTCAATAAAATGTCATGTAACAGAAACCTTCGCCTCGTTTATTTTTATAACCCGTTTTTACTAAAAATACGAGTAATTCGTACTCTAAAACTTTTCGGAGCCGATAGGACCATAATTATCAAATAGGTTTTTTTTTAATTTCCAAAAAAAAATATAAAAAAAATTGGTTCCACTTTTTAATATGTCCCAAAATGATGGTGTGGGAACAAAATATTTTTGAGAATTTTTTCAGAATTTTCAAAAATGTCTATCTGTTTGGAGTTTTGAAAATACGTAAAAAATGAACGGCTATTTAGAAAAATCTGAAAAAATTTCAAAGTGTTTTTGAAAGTGAGGGCAACCATAGAAAAAATTATGAAACAAATCAAAAATGGTGAGGGAAAATCATTGGTCGAGTTGGCATGGAATGCCTCATATCTTGCTTTATAGGGTAAAAATTGAACAATGACTATTACACACATGATTTCTCTAACCATATAATTCTCCGACGGTCAATGAACTCTCCATAATCCTTTAAAGGGTAACATACTACTTCTCACGGCAGTTTTCATACGCAGTTCGTGCGGATCTCAACTGACGTCAATATGACGTTCAATGCCTGTGCCACACACAATATCTATTTGCCGATATTAAGCATCAATCATTCGACGTGGAATTCGTCGTACATGGTGAGACTTTTCCTAGCAAAGAGTCCAATAATCGCTAGTAATCTCCGGACAACCCTGCATTTCTTCCAATATTTCCTACCGCAATAGAGAAAGCTGATATCTTGACTACAATGTTTTACTATTGAGAAGTGCGGTAAGTAGTAAGCGGGTATCAAGAATCGTCATACGTAAATAGTAAAAATGAAAGTAGCAAGAAATGACATCTGTATTAATAAGTGATGCCAAAGAATATTGAATAGTAATATAAAAGAAGCTAATACATTTTTCTTAAACTCTTAGAAAGTTTCCTATCTGAATAGGAGTGTGCAGCAGATGTGATACATCTTGTACCGATTCCAACCAAACGTAATACGTTCAAACTTGTTTTGCGAAGATGACCAGCGAGAATAATAAAAATTCGTTGCCGGTCATGCCCGACTAGATCCGATCTCAGCCGAGCATCGAAGCGCAGCTGGCGCGACTCACGTGGCTCTAACGTGTTTACTGCTCAGAGCTATTCGCTATAGAGATTTTCGTTTCGTCAAGCTGTCGATAGGTGGCTACAGGCGGCCCGGACCATTCTCGCTAGTGGTCGAAATGATCTCCGTGCGGCATATAAGGACCAGCGATGTATCTGCGATGCGTCCGACTTGCGAGCGTGTAATTGTAAGTTGAGTTAAGGTTAAGGTTAGGTCAAGGTTAATGATAGGACTAGAGGTAAAATGCGACACTGAGGGTAAAATAATGATAAGACGGTATCTGTAGACAAGTGAATGAAAGTTTGTAACATCTGTAGGTAAACTACAGCACCAAATTGTCAGCCAAATATTTTATTTTTTCAATTTCGTGCATTATTCTTCCTAAAGTGAATCGTCAAAGTTTCAAAAATAACATCGTATTTTCCAACGCTGTATAGTAATTCTCTTGTCGCGGCGATCACGATTTTACTATACTGACTTGAAATTGTTCCTCTTCATTCTGAGTACAAGTGTGAGATTTGTTCGACTTATTACCATTGGAAATAGTAACTCCGTCGGCGCTTATTTTACTATCTTCGCTGGTAAAGTTCACAACACTTTCGGGATATAGCTCAAGCCTCTGTTGTTTCTTTTCCTATTAAAACTAGTACTTTTGATGATTACTACAAGGCCTAGTAATTCTTACTAAAATGCAGGGTTGTCCGTGAGTTAATTAAAGATTTAGTGAATTCTGGTGGGAATTTTAAGAAACTTTACTAGGAAAAGTCTCTCCGTGTATCAATATATAAAACATCTAATAAGAAAACGTATTCAGGTGGTCAATATTTTTGCAGCCTAGGGGCGGCAAACTGCCGTAAAAATTAGTTAACTATAACGGATTGTGGAGAGTTTCTTGAGTGCTGTAGAATTAAATGGTTAGAGAATTAATCATGGGTGTGACAATCATTGTTGAATTTTGTACTTTGACTTTGTAATACCTGTTCATATATTTTCGTTTAACCTTTTCGTTATGATCCCTTTTTTTCAAAAAAATCATAACTCCGGCCACGTTGGTCGTATAAGGGGGATTGGCTTCGGCTCATTTTGTTCGCGAAATAATATAGCTTTCAAAAAAACATAGGTCATCGGAATACACAAGACTGGCCCCCGCCTTCTAGCGTAACGCATAAAGCTACCCCCCCCCCCCCGCCCCACCCCACCGATCCTATCCCCCTCCACAATCCTCCCCCCCCCCTCTTAACGCTTTCTATTAACGCTCCCTGAAGTATCCGAACAGTCCTCTTGAAAGAATAGTGAGAACTGCCTCTTTTGGTCTGTTTAGCGGGGTGCTGTGTGTGATAGCTTGTGACGGGAAAAGTGCTCTATTTTTTGACTCAATTGAAAATAATCCGTTCAGTGATCCGTTCTCGTTCGTGGTGTAATTAATTTCGCCCTATACTTTCGAGGTTATGCAGCTCCACAATTCTGCATAGCGCTATCTTTGGACACTGAATCATTCTTACTGACTGACTCGACCGGTAGGAGAGGTTTTTGGACTGGGTGGTGTAACGTGCTCCTCGTCAAGAGGGAAAGAAAGGTTTTCTTGTCACGTTACCCTACGGCGCTTTTCTCCAGTAATGAAAGATTCGCAAGAGGAAATGTTAAATTAATCCGGAATTGGGCGCCAGATACACAGATGTGTCAGTTTACTAAAATATCAAACAATAGAGAATCCACAAGCTAGAGAAGTTGCACGGACGTGCTCAGTTTACTCTGAATCATTTCACGGTAGAGAGGGGTGGATTGCAAATAGGTAAGGTAAAATAACGCAGGTTTCAATCCTTCAAGAGGCTTGCGTAGCCCGTATATTTAATAACAGTTGTCAACACTAAGGGATAAAATTAACCTGGTTCATCGACCAGACGGTACGGTATGGAGTTCTACGAAGCGGCAGACAACACGTGCGGTGCGGATGACGGCTGAACGTAGAAGACAGCGAACCCGAGTCGAAATTTAACGCCTGTTTTGAACCTCAGTTGTGAACAATTTTCCTATAGAAATTTAGATCCTCTTTAGCGCCTCAAATTCATAGATACCGGAAAAAATGCAGCATTTGAGGGTCAAATGAGGATCTCCCAAGAATCTCCGGATTTTCCAGAGTCAAATCTACCATAAGTTGGCTACCATTCGTATAGAACAGCTCAAGTGAACACCTCGTTTAACCCTCAAATGCTGTATTTTTTCCGGTATCTACGAATTTGAGGCACTAAAGAAGATCTAAATTTCTATAGGAAAATTGTTCACAACTGAGGTTCAAAACAGGCGTTAAATTTCGATTCGGGAATCTTGAGGGTTTGTCGACGATTTGGCTATACACACGGCGACACCGCAACTTAGCTTCCATCCTCTTTCCTCAATTTTCCGATTGGCTCAATTGACTCGCACCATAATTTGGGCAGTCCTAAGGTGTTCTGACGTCACACGTGGGTGGGGAGATTCTCCATACCATAAGCGAGACAGGGGAAGACACACGACTCCTCGTTACCGGTGTTCTTACTCTCGGAATATTGCCAACTCAGAGGAGCACCTCAGCTGTGGATCCACCTGAGATTAACGCGGCTGAAGGATCTGACTGGAGGCTGACGATCCTGAACCGGGTCTTCGTCGCTACTCCATCATGAATGTCGTATATAGCCACTAGGACTAAATCACGAGGTAGCTGCTCGTCGTTGGAACGTCTTCGCCGTGGGCGGCGTAAGCAACCACGGTGGCGGTGACAATGCTCCGAACAGTAGTTGTTGCAAATTAGCGCTAGATATCCTACTTAAAATTAAGAAAGCTTCTTCTGGTGGTCAGCGCCATCCGCACACGCCCATGATTCCGCAGTTTTAAGCAAGCTCGGGTTGCTCTGTGTTACCCAGTGACGGGTATCACGTCACAGTGGTTACATCCATCGATACATATTTAATTGCGATTATCCTCTGATTGTGAGTTGATTATGTCTAAACCTATGTGTGCTCTTTGCTTCACGGGTGTCGATAAGTTGACCGATGCGGTGATCTCTGGAGCTCCCTGTAAACACAGCCTTCACGTTTCGTGCGTTCAAACTCGAATGAACCTTGGGCGGCAAAGAGACGCTAGTACTGCAGTCCGCGAGTCTTGTCCTCGGTGTCAATCAGCTGCAAGCCTGCTGTATACTTTGCTATCGATCAATGTGGAACTTGAGAGCCTGGATGAAGTCTCAAGGAAGATTGACACCCTTGTGTGCCATGTTAAGCAGATCAATGCCAAAGTTGACAAGCTCGCTGCCGAAAACGCTGCTTTCAAAGCGGAACTCGTCGAAGTTCGGGAATCTTTATTGAAAGTCAGGGAAGATCTGGACAATGTGGTCAGTGATACCGCGTTAGGAATGGTTCGCTTGCAGACTATTGAGAATTAGCTGGCCATAGGACTTTCCTCTTCGAGCGGTTTATCCTTGACAGATCACACTACCTTACTTCACCTAGCTTGTCGGGAAATGGCTAATCAAATTGTGATCACTGGAGTACCCGAGCAGACTAAAAGGCCCGATGGTGCAGATGAAAATCTGGAGGACTTTATAGTGCAGTTAGGCCTTGCCCAGGGATTGAATTTGTCTACTGCTGATGTAGTCGAAATTGAGCGGATGGGAGAAAAGACCACTAGTCCGAGTGACAAAAAAACCGACTTAGAAACCAAACTACTCAACCGATTTTGATGAAATTTATATAGGACCAATCTGCAAGTATACCCTTTCGAATAAAAAAAGAATTTTCCAAATCGGTTTATAAATAACGGAGTTTTGCGGTAACAAACATAAAAAAAATACAACCGAATTGAGAACCTCCTCCTTTTTTGAAGTCGGTTAAAAAGAACCTCGATGACACCAACTCACGGCCGGACTGATACCCGAGCTATTCTACAAGAGCTATCTTCTGAAACGAGGTGCAAAAATATTATGGCTGCGAAAAAGCTTAAGCCAAGTCTGCGAGCTTCTCAGATTGCTGAGTGGTATCCAGACAGTAAGGTGTATATCAACCATCGCCACCCTGCACAACTCCATCAGCTACGGTATGAGGTGCTGAAGCGGTTCCCATCCCTGCAGCCCAAAGCCGTGTGGATATCTCACGAAGCTGTGCACATTCGGAAAGATAATGCTGCGAAGCCCTTTCGAGTTGTACACTGTAAAAAAAGTGGTGTTGAAACTAACACCATTTTAACACCGTGCGTAGTCCCAGGGAGTCCACTCCGTTTGTAGTGTTAATAGACAGTGTAAAAATCTTGGTGTCGAAATAGTTGCCCTAAATAACACCGATTCCAGTACGTTTCTATGGTGTTACGGTGTTACAAATTTCTGTATGCAATTTTATAAAAACGTATTTCAGTGTTGATTCATATCATAAAATATTTCAAAATTGATCAAAAAGTGAAAAATTTACGATTTTAATTGGACGATTACTTATAATTGACTGTGTACCTCCATTAAAACGCATTTTTGGTCTGAATAATTTCGCATCGTACTATTCGGGATTCGATCCGGGACCCTATCGCTCGCTCGCATTACTAGTCGCACGCCCTACCTACTACGCCAAACTACCTATTGAATATTCGTACAACTTTCACCTATTTATGATCAAAGCTTTATCTTCGTCAATCTTGATGAGTATTCTACGCGGCTGCAGCTATAAATAATGTTCCGCGATTAAAAATGTCGTAGTCACATTTTCGGCAAGTCAGATACGTAAATCAGGCCCCACCCAAGGCATGCAAAACTCTTTGTTGGAAATTCAAGTGCAGTTCCTAGAGCTTATCATATTAAATTTCAAAATACAGTTTCGTAAACTTTATATTCTCCTTGCATTAATTTTTTAAAGCACTATAATTTTCAATGACGGCACTGAAAATTCGAAGACAGTCACTGAAAACCAAAAAACGATCACGATATATTTTGATTTTTCAAAACAGTTTCATGAATTCAACAGAACCATATTAATATTCAGATATAGTGATTCAGAATTCAGTGTTGTTTTTCAATATTAAGACACAAGTAGGAAATATTGAGAGTTTTTATAAGAATTTTGAAAATATTTTGACCCGTGACAGTTCGAGAGGTGTTAAATTAGCACCTTCTTCTGTTTATCAACACCAATAGGTGTTTTTCTTTGACAAAAACTTCATACAGTGTGAATTTAGGGAAAATAACACTGTTTTCTATTTGACAACATGACTGGTGTATTCGCAACACGATAGTAGTGTTGTTATTGACACCGAAATTCTCAACCACTAACTCCGAGCTAGTTTACACCGAATATTTTTTACAGTGTACCGTCCACAGATCTAACGAATTTGATCCTGTGACTTTGTCTTGCAACCTCCGCTACCTAGTCTTTCTGACTATTTTGTTATTACCGACTTAATGTAAAGCTTTCAGATCGTCTTTGCTTGAACTCTACTTTTGAATCCTACCTATTTGTTTGTTAATTTTCATTTCTTATGTTCTAGCTTTAATACGTATTAACGATGGCTCACTGTATACTGACTGCTGATACCTATCTTTATAAAAATCCACAGATTTCGCATGAGATGCAAGAATTGGGACATTGAAAATGAACCCGCGTTTATAGTAATGTATGGAAATAGGAAAAGTAAAGATAACGGTCTCTCGTGCATTGTTGGCGCTAGATGAATGACCAAATCTTCGCTCCAAAATAATGTCTCTTGGTACATAGCTAAGTATTCCTCCCCATTTCTCATTCTTTCGTCACGTTTTGTAACGGATACAAAATCATTGCGTAGAGCAGCTTCACGACGCTGTTGTTCTTTTGATCGTTGTTCATAATACCTGGTACTCAAATCATCATCACCAACCGTTTCTTCCATTTCCTCATCATCAGTGTCGGACGTATTATTCATGAACGATTCACTCACGGTCACACCGTTTAAACGGTCCAACGGCGGGTCAATCAGATATCGTATCCACGTTTTGATGTTTCTTTTTGATATGCATCCTGAAAATTCTGAACTGCGGTGAGCTAAATGTCGTTTCAAGCATACGTTGAACGTTGCGTCATCATCCAGCTGACGCGGTAGAGTTTTTAACGGTTTTTCGACGTTCATGGGTATATTTATGACCTGTCCAATGATCCTCATCGTTCCAGGAAAGTAGCGAATATGGCGTATCTGCATAAACGGTATTCGCAATGCCACTAAACGAATTTCAAGTGGACTTAGTGATGGTAAGTTGAGAGGCACCGGTGGATACACAAAACCGTTAACGGTTGCCATTGCCGTCATGTGGTTTTTGTTGAGGCAGGCCAGGCATGTCACACAAATTCTGAACTGTGGATTTTCAACGTCGTAACCCGCATGGATCAGAATTTCAGTCACACATTCTTTTTTAATCGATGTTAAATCTCGTAGTTGACTACTCCACCAAATGCGATCACAAACCCGACAGTAATCCTGTAGGTTATCGTTGAAAAATTTTGAAGTCATGTGCTCGTAAAACCTACCCAATACCGGTGAATTTTCTTTTGCTGTATCAATTAAATTGGTAACTTATACTGTACCAAAGGGTGACACGTCAACTTCACCGTCCATGGTATGTACATCATTTTCGTCGACGACATTCTCAACTCTGATTTCTCTCGGTATATGTTCCACTTGAACGTTTGCGGTTGTATTAGACGTTGAACATAATCGTATTCTAGATGATCGTTTTCGTTCGGTAGGCGTTGCTGGCGTTGCTGCTGATGCTTTTTTTTTGCGACGCCAGCTTCCTCATTTTTTCGTTTACGATATGCTTTCGATCGTTCAGCCGATGTTTGTGCATTCATTTTTAAACGCGACCTCCAACTGACATCGGTGACATATACTAACCCCCGTCGCTTACTCGAGAGAAACACCAAAATCGTAATAAAATTTGTTTCAGCGTTTATAGCAATTACATTCACACTGATCGGACATCGCCTACTTTCCTCCCTCGCGTGACGCAAAAACGTGACGTCTCTAATTTCGCTCCAATACTCAGGCAGTGAATTCGCAAATGACCGAAAATAGAAACATTTTCAATGTTAAAATCTATGTAATTTGGAATGCCTGTGGTTCTTAGGGAGTTTACTCCAGGATCAAATAAATATTCTCCCTCTCTACACCGACGATAGTAGCGCAGTGCTAGCACTCGATACTGCCGAGCGGGAGGCTTGGGTTCAAATCCCCAGTGTGTCAGTGTTGACCTGAGCGTCAACCTGCAAAATGTAAGACGGGTCACGCCGTTTAGGCGCACTGGCAAGTTGGGGGATGTGCTCAGTCCGGCTACACTCGGACAAGGTTTTCCGTCTGTCTTTTCCCTTGTCCCTCGTGCGAATGCGAGTGTTTCTATCTCTCAAAGCTCCCTGCTCCTCTCTCTCTCTAGTTATTAAGTAGTTATTAGCATTGAAAATGTTTCCGTTTTCGGGTCAGTAGTGAGGTCTGTGGGATCAAATCTTGAAATGATGCATTGGAAGCGATGCAACGGAAGCGATGCAACGGAAGCGATGCAACGGAAGCAATGCAACGGAAGTGCGTAATGAACAGTTGAAGAAATAAATAATAAAATAACAAAAACAATAGAACGAGGGACATTTAGGTGATGTAGATTTCACTGTGTGGTTTCACATAATGATTCTTAGTGTAATCATAGATGGCAATAGTAATAGCGCAGAATGTTAATTAACCGCTGCGTGAAAAAAAGTTTATAAATAAGTAAATGAACAAAAAACAATAGAACGAGGGACATTTCCACGGACTTATGGACGGAGCGAAACCTGAGTTTATGGGCGAGGGGAGGTGATTATCCGGGGAGTACATTAGGTAGCATATCAGCCATATTGATAGGTGACGTTTATGCGCCATATTCAAACCAGTCGCTCTAAATAATACTTCCTACCGGTGAATGATGGCATTTCACTTGCTTTTTGCGCTGGATTTGGTCGTGCAACCGACTGCCGCACGGTGAGGCATGTTGGTTACAAGACTACAAACGAAAAATAATAAACAATCTAGTTGAGTATGAATTTATCGTACATTCTAACCTCTAAAATTATGAAAACATTTGTGAGCACGTGGTTCGATTGATATCACTTTTCAATTCAACTGAAAAGATTTATTACAACCCTTGTCACTTATGATTGCTGTTTGTTTTGGAATATCCACCCGAAACTGAAAACAAACAGTGTGTATATGGTGTATACGCCGTGGTTTACGCGTACTATATCTATATAGATGTCACCTATCAAAATGGCTGACCCACGGATTCCCCTTCCGTCTTTTGGCACAGGCCCCGCAAGCTATCGCTCCGTCCATAAGTTCGTGGACATTTCGGTAGTGTAAATTTCACGGTGCAAATGATGATTCGTAGTGTAATCATATATGGCAATAATAATAGTGCAGCATGTAAATTCAGAGATTCAGATGAAAAAATGCACGAAAACTAAGATAACGAAGGACATTTTCAATGCATCAGCTGCTTGCGTTACATGCAAGATCTGTAGATTTATTTAGTACCTAACTAAAAACTGTATTCTCGCCTGTAGTGCATACTGTTTGTAAATGCACCACAGGCTTATCCAACATTGTTATGGGTATGATAAAAAAATTCTATTCTCTCTTTCTCTTTTTTTTTCTAAGTTTTCATTCTCTACCGAATTCTCCAGGTAGCTCCTTGCCATCTTTGTCATCTTTTTCTTTTTCTTTCGGTAGTTACACTAAGCACCTTAGTTCTATTTCTCTCTGTTGGTTTTCCAGTCCTAGCTTATTCTATTTTTTAATTTTTTTTATTTTTATCTTTTATTTTATTTTATGTTTTTTTCTCATTTTCTTTTCGTAAACTCTCTTTAGCTTTAAGTACTTTTTATTTGTATTATTCTCCCGCCCGTTAGTGGCACCTGTACTTTTCTTTTTGCTGGCAGTGTATACCCTTTGTAAATACACTGCCAGTTTATCCAATATCGCCATGGATATAATAAAAACTATCTATCTATCTATCTATCTATCTATCTATCTATCTATCTCTCTTTCTCTCTCAAACCTTCAATATTTCCGAATGCGGGTACGAAAAAAAACAAAAAACGAAAAAAAAACGGCAGAAAATTCTTGTTCCAGGAATTGAAATAAGGCTGAAAAGGAATTACGTAAAGATAAAAGAAAAACGCATCCATTTACCCGTGAAACACTAACGCGGTCTGTACCTACACTTACCCTTTCATGGGACGGACTTGGATTTCATTCTGATTGCAGACAATTGGCCCAATACCACTTGGGCCTTGAGGGCCTGCTACTACCTAGGTTTTCTAGGTTTAGAAATTTTGACTGTTTCCTGAGAGACCCAATCTACAGAGGGAGGGTAGAGCGAATTTTTTTGTTTAATATTTACGAAGTGAGAGAACAGTGATTTTGCCATTAAGACAAGAATTCTGAGTGAGAAGGTATATATTTGACTCAATCGGATTTCCCTCAGGCAATATTATACACAAAGTTATTCTACACGGCTTTATATTATTATGCACGGCGTTATTTTACACAACATTATTTGACACAGATTTTATTGAGCACGGTTTGACTTACGTTAGCGCGAAATTTGTAAGTGTCTATTTCCTCGCTACGCTATTATACACAGTTTTTTTCGTACACGGATTTTGCACGGATTATACTTTACACATTTTTGTGAAATCGAGATAAAGATATATTTCCACACAGTTTTTATTCTGCACGGCATTATTGTGCACGAGCATTATTCTACACTACATTATCAAGCACGAGTTTTATTCTACACGGAGTTATTATGCACGGGTTTTATTCTACACGGCGTTATTGTGCACTAATTTGATTTTACATGACATTTGCCGATCTATGCCTCCGTTTTCACAATTCCTGCAGAATTCTTGATATTCGTCACTGTCAATCATTGAAATATTCGGGGGAAAAAACATTGAAATGAATAGGCCAATGGCCTTGCTTTTGGATGAATACTTGTGAATGATGTTTAACTGTTGCCGAAAACAATTGAACTCTCTGAAATTGGGGGAATGGGAAGGTACAAAGGTAAGTGAACAAATAATGCATCCACTTCAATTCCTTCCCAGAACACCGTCTGTGTTGTGTCATGTGTATGTGTGTGTGTGTGTGGTATGATTGGCTGGCCTAACTTTTTCTAACCGTCAGTGGCTGTCCTAACTTGTTCTAACCCTTCCCAGAACACCGTCTGCGTGTATCATGCGTGTGCGTGTGTGTTGTATCAGTGGCTGTCCTAACTTTTTCCAACCCTTGCCAGACCACCGTCTGCGTTGTATCATGTGTGTGTGTGCGTGTGTGTTGTATCATTTTATTGAGCACGGCTGGCCTAACTTTTTCTAACCGTCAGTGGCTGTCCTAACTTTTTCTTTACACATGCATGCAAAATCCTCGTTTGCCCACCGCTTACGGACGCCCAAAATGGCCGATTGCCGCACTGTGCACGGGGCGATGCGCAAAATCTCTTCACCGGTGGGCAAAGTACTTTGCCCAGCGGTGAAAGGATACCGCGCATCGCCCCCGTGCACAGTGCTGCAATCAGTCATTCCGGACGTCCGTATAAACGGTGAGCAAGATCTCGGATCTTGCATTACATTCATAAAGAAAAACAGTGTTCGATAGCGAGGCCAAACGAGCGTTTTGCGCACTGCGAGTCTGAAGGCACAAGCCGAGGCGGAGTATCGAAATATACTATTTCTAACCCTTCCCAGACCACCGTCTGCGTTGTGTCATGTGTGTGTGTGTGTTGTATCAGTGGCTGTCCTAGCTTGTTCTAACCCTTCCCAGAACACCGTCTGCGTTGTATATCATGTAAAATCAAATTAGTGCACAATAACGCCGTGTAGAATAAAACCCGTGCATAATAACTCCATGTAGAATAAAACTCGTGCTTGATAATGTCGTGTAGAATAATGCTCGTGCATAATAAAAACTGTGTGGAAATATATTTTTTATAACACCTGCGTGGAAAGCTTGATTTTCGATGCCTGTGTCTGGTTTGGAAAGGGCCCCTTTTCAGATGAGTGAAAAAACGTAATATTTCTGCACTATCGCGCAGGCGCACATCGTGCATTATCGTCATTATTTCACTAACAGGCATGCGCACATCGTGCATTATCGTCATTATTTCACAAACAGGCATGCGCACTTCAAGCAATCTACGTTTCTTCATTATCACGCACGCGCACTTTGAAATAAGTCAGTCGTTCAGTAGCGCCATCGGTCGGTGGCGACGTCCAAGCGTCCGCGAAGTGGCGCCCCCAGGCGGCAGCGATGTGTCAACCTAGATTATTGCCTAACTTCGGGTTGGTTATGGTCGGCCATTTGCTCAGCTGTCAGATATCATTCGTCTGCATCTCAAATCAAGCTTTCCCGCAGGAATTATAAAAAATATGGTGTGCGATGAGTGCGGATAGGCGACATCTGCCTCGTGTGAAGTTTGAATCACTCGCTCGGCTCGCACAGCATTCACACTCGTCTCGTGTCATCCCGCACTCGCCTGCGGCTCGTGCGTGAACGACACTAGACTCGTATGAATGCTGGCTGCTCGCCTTCGCTCGTGTTGCAAACTTCACACTCATCGGATATCGCCTTCTTTCCGCACTTGTCACACAATATACTATTTATCTCGATTTCAGAAAAACGTGTAAAGTAAAATCCGTGCAAAATACATCCGTGTACGATAAAAAACTGTGTATAATACCGCAGCGAGAAAAAAGACATTTACAAATTTCGCGCTAAGTCAAACCGTGCTCAATAAAATCTGTGTCAAATAATGTTGTGCAAAATAACGCCGTGCATAATAACGCCGTGTAGAATAATTTTGTGTATAATATTGTCTGAGGCAAATCCAGTTTGAGTCAAATCGGACTTCTCCCTTCTGGAGAGATGGTTTAATATTCAGTATGTATTACATACGTACGTAATCAACCCTTTGCCAATTAGCGTATTTTAATCAAATTTACAATAGTAGTGACAACAACAGAAGAACAGAGGAAATATACATGTATGTCATATGTGCCAAATATATATATAGTACACAAATGTATATGTGGCGCATGCATATATATATGTCGATACATGTATGTACACATATCATTTATAGGGATTTACTAATTTACAAAGGAATAATTATATTAAATTGCTTTACATTATTATTACACGATATGATAAAATCTTCATGGCCCAACTCCTCTGTGTCAAGTCGCGCGAAATTTTCATTATATTATGAGTTATACAAGTATAATAATATATATACTATATTTGATAGTTATATTGAGAGCGTCGACTTTGTCGCACGATATACTAAATCGTAGATCTGGTAATGTGTTATATATACAAAACATGGCATTCACTTCCACCATGGGCATAGAAATAGACATCCTACGGTTGTATTACAATGTACGAGCAATATTACAAGCAAATTAGGGTCAACAATTCATTGCGCCCACTTATTATTATTTGACTAACTAATTTATTTATTTGTTGCCTTATACAAAAATCCTCAAGATTTTCCAATCGACACAGTATAAAAACCACAGCTAGACACCTAACACTCGCAGTCACTGGTGATTATTTTGCACCTGGATTTCCTACAATCCTGCTTTCGATCAATTGCTTAGCACACCAAGATGGAATAGATAAAAAGAAAAAAGTCCTAGGACTGTAATGAGACGGGCGATTTTACTCTACATTCGAAATTGTCGATAGGTACATTTCTATGCCTTGCATGGACAGTGAAAACCCTGCATATTGATTCCTATGGTCAGCCAGATAAGCCGATTTTGTATGATATATTAATTATATAACAAGTAATAAGTATTCTCTTGTAGCCAGTCGCACAAACGATGACGTCTACTGACTTTGAAAACCCTCATTCATGGGTTGAGTTTTTGGTCCAAGTTCTGACCGCACCGTAATTTTTCCCCTGCACAAATTTCCGTTTTCTATCTTGCCTACCATAGTGTTCCAAGAGTGACCTGAAAGCTTGTTTTTCTCAGTTCGTCCTCTCCTTATTTACTATAATTTGTTATGCTCCTAACCCTAGTCACTTACGTCGAGTTTCGAAGACCCCAACGTCAAATTTCGTTCGAAATTTCAACATGAAAACATGATGCGTTACAATTGCGTTCTAATTCTAATGTTTTTATGTTGTATTATCTAAACGTTGGATGCTTTACAATTGTGATCAAAGCGTCAGTGTTGTTTAAACAGCCGAAAAACAAAGGCATCTCCAGATTTTGGGGTCACAGTGACCCCACGTTAGTATCGCGATTCGCGATTTGAAGTGCGAGAAAAAAAAGTTCGAAAATTGTGTTTTTTCACGTGTGAGCTGAATAATTTTTATATTTTTTACATTTCTTACGCAGAATATTTTTGTATTTCCAAATGAACTATAATTTGTGCTGATCAAATCGTAAATGAGGAAAACCCTCGTCTACGATCTTAAAAAAAAAACATCACTTTTTGTAATACGACAAAGTAACAGATTTTTTTTCCAAGCACAGTATCTCAAGGATATTTAGCTCAAATTTTAGCCAAAAATATATGAAATTGTGAAAGTTATGAATTTTTCAGTGAATCAGTTGATCTTTTTACGAGTGCATCGCTTTAAAAAAAATTTACAAGGCTTGAATTGAATTTTTTGTCGTGAAACAAACAATAAGAATCCATTATTAAGATGTCGAAGTACTCTACACTGAAAAAAAATCTGCCTCTGACAGCAAGAATTCTGGTTGCCGTAGCTGTCACATGGCTCGGGCTGATACCAGCGTCACTCGCCAGCCACGCCAACCTAACCTAATTCTGCGTTTACCGCGCGCGTGAGTATCGTGCATACAGCAAGAAATATATAATATCTGCGTAAGTGCGCTCTCGGCAGTGTGTATCGCTCCCTCAGCCAGAACCAAGCGTCTCGCAGCCGGACCAAGGATAGGTACTGTAGCAGATCAAAAGTTCTCCCCAATGACCAAAAGTTTCCTGTCAGTGGCTAAACGTTCGCTGCAGTAGCTGATTGTTCTCGGCGTCACTTTGTTCCGCTGGATACAGGCAACTTTTTTTTCAGTGTAGCAATTTTGGCGTGTCTAAACCTTGGACACAATAGGTATGACAACTTTTGAAAGTTGGCTGGGGTCTGAGTGACCCCATGTAAGTAATGTAGAAGTTTTCATAAGCGCAAGTGACTAGGGCTAAGTACCCATTCAATGTATATGAATAAATACGTTTCGCTTGGAATACGAAGTACGAGAAGCCGCAAGACGGTTACATTTCACTGCTGCAACAGTCTACTGCGATTTAGCATCGCTTGTCCATTGTGACTGCAGCCGTATCTGTAACAAAAATGAATATACATTGTTGGATTGTTGCGGCTTTGGTGGAAGAAAGCAATAAAAAATAAAGCTGAAAAAAATACCACTGCCCGCAGCTGCTCCTACGGGGTCAATGGGAGGAATTTAAATCTCGAACACGAGGAAACACAATGCATCTACGCGGTATATATGGGTACCGCTCTACCATGAGGGGATGGGTTGGGCTGTATTATATTTTACACCGGAAATGGGAAATACAAAATAGAACCGTGGGTATAGTGAGTTGTGAGCTTGCGATTCGTGGAATGCCAGCCGAACGGTATAGGTACGATTTGCACTACGCCGGTTAACCTCCCTTTGTTTACTCCCCGCACGTTCACGTTATACCTACGTTTCGTTCTATGAATAGTGTATATTTGGTGCTGGCTTGAAAACAATAGATGAACGAACATTTTTCATCATTTCATAGATATTGCACAAACCAATCGACACTTCACTATTTTCGATTTCACATTTCACTACAGCATTTCGTGAGTGGACATCCGATTCTCAGAGAAAACTGTAGTGAAAGCGGGTCAACTTCTTCATTATTTCTCAACACATTGGCTCACGCTGGATCATCCAAGTTCTTTGGTGGTTGAAGGAAGATTTCATAGTATCAAAACATATGTTTACAATAAAGAAAAGACGTAAACAGCAAATTTCGCACGACGATGATGAGCTACGATGATTCACGAAAAGCTAAGTTTCTCGCGATGATAAAAAACCTCGCTTCATCTCCGTCTGTGAAAGCTTGACGGTGTCCGTTAAATTCCGAGTTCGTTCGTTTTCGCGTAGGTACCTATACCTATTGTTTTTTTCAGCAATATGATCGTTTCAACAATAAAAAGAGCTCTTGGCGGGCCACGGCGGAAGCTCGTATAATTTGCATTCGCAACTGACACACCCTTCATGTACAACAGGATTCGCGCAACGTACTCGATATTTAGTCAGGATATATAGGTATACTCCGTGTATAGATACAAATACATACACGCGAGGTACACGCGAGAAGGCATACATAATTGCGGTGAACGAATAACAGTGATAAAAGTTAATTTATTGACCGGAGGTAATTAGCGAAAGCTGAAAAAATAATGCTATTGTCATTCTTAAATTTCATACTATTGGTGTACCCGGTTCATGATTTATAATTTTTTTTTTTTTTGTAATACCTGTTTAAAAAGTTTGATTTTTGATATTTGTGTAACAGGGATCTCAAATATAAAATAACGTTTATTTCGCCCCCTCCCTTCCCATGTTACGTAATCCTATTCCAATCTGTGTGCGTGCGTGTGTTATACATATATAATATAACGTTGATCCTCACTGTAAATCCGTGGTCACTGATCACCATGGTTTACTCTGATTGAACTGATATTAATGAACGTTACGCTATCACTCGTGTTTTAATCAATGGTCATTATTTTTCGAAGTTCTTGCTCTGGTAGCATACGCAGTTATTCAAATTTTTCGTTTGTCGAGAATGAAACTCTCTGAGGACTTCTTAAAGGAATTTAGATCAATTAATCACCTATGCTCGTGGTTTTTGTGCAATGAGATAACGAATTATCTCAAAGGAAGGATTTCGTTCTACCTGAGCTAAATACGAGAGGACTCGGTGTCGAAGTACTGCTTTGCTGCGGACCCGTTCTCGAAAGGCCGGGCGTTACTACTAACAGCAATCTTCACCGAGGACTCATCCAGTTTTTAAAGGATAATTCAGGATAGGAACAGTTGTCTGAGTGTGGTGTTGGTGTAAATGATTAGAATGAAGGCTGATTTATGTTGATAGTGAAGGTAATGTGGAGAAAATCGAACAGAAAATTAATAACTGATACTTTGAATTGCGCGATTAATGGTTTTCTCAATAACCATTGATTTCAAATTGTAGATTATCGTTTCTTTTGAATTGAAATGGTAAATTTATGTTTAACTTTTTGTTTATCTATTCGTAAGATAGGCCGTAGCCTGAAATGGCGATCGCCAGAAAGTTTTTAAAGTAAAAAAATAAACTTTAAATTCGTAATTTATGGATAGCTCGTATGAACTACGTACCAAATTGACCGAAGGGTCTGACCGAAGTTAAACTCGCAAAATCGGCACGACTGATTGGGACATCAAGCCGGTCCGAAGTGATGTTAGAGGTGCGGTGATTTAACTCGTCACCTCGGCTTGCAATCTACTTTTCTCTCTATTCAATTTTTCGGGAGTGGGGGCTGACCCACGAACTCCTCAACTTCCCTACTTGTCGCGTGTTAATACTATTTACCGATTTTCTGCTCACTTTTGTCCTCGCTTTTGTCCATGTTATTCTCCGTTTATTGTATAAGTGTTCAAATATGTGTAATTTTACAAATGTGTTTGTCTTCAGGACAGGATATTTCCTTATATTTTATAACAATTTTAGATGAGCTTACGTGTACGTGTTGAACAATATTAAATGTGTATGGTGTTGTTGCCCAAATGGCGATGACTCTATGTGTGTGTGGATTTTAAATAATGTGTGTGTGTGTTTTCTTGTGACTCTAAGGTTTCCGTGAAATTGTGTTGTGTCAGGTGGTTCGAATTTGAATTTTCTGTTTGACTCTAATTAAATAACTATCTGGCTCTTCAAATTGTTGAATACGTTACAATATACCTATATACACTCCTCGGAAAAATTAACGGGCCAGTTCCGTAGTTACAGCCTTCACAAAACGGTAAAAATGTTCGAAAACGGGAATTTCAAAAATATGAGAAAATTCTTAAAAAATTCATGTGTATTCAAAAGCATCAAAGAATTTGTTTGACATGAAAAAAAATGACGTCACCGACAAATTTATTAAACAATGTTTTGTTCAAACGATTTGTTGATAACTTTTGGAAATTATTATTATTGGAAATGAATATCATTATCGTCTTGATTGTGGTTGATTTTTTTCAGAATTTTGTCTTATCTCGAAGTATGCAATAATTGTCGACGAAGGTCAACGTGGTTGGGACTGTACAGCCAATACTTCAAGGAGCGGGAATGGAAAAGATGCCGTCCACGGGTAACTCAAATCTGTAAGTATTCAGTTGAACTACATTTGCTCCGAATTTAACCTTAAATTCAATAATGAGCATTCTGAGAGATAGAGGATAAGAGAATTTTGAGGTTATGATTCGAGTTTTAGGTAAATTGTCTGCTCACTGAGCACGGAGATAGTCTTCGTGTTACTGAGATTTGTTTTCGCCTGTTGCGAGCCAAGATGGCTTCAAACAGTAAATATCCCTTCAAAATAAAGTCAAGGTAGCAAGTCTACAGAGATATCAAGAAAACTGTCCAGGGAACTATTCAGTTGACAAAGCTAGAAGTCAAATTGAAAAATTATGAAAAATTGAGGTTATGTGAATAATTCGATAATTCTTATCATGCACAAAATTGGTAATGGCGCAGTACCGCATTTCCGTAACTTATGATAACAGTTCGATAACAGCAGCCTTTCCAACTCCGGTGCTGGTTAAATACCGATAATTTGACAGGCTACTCAGTAGCCGCTACTGCAACCGTTATTTTTGCGGTGCGGTGAAGGTAAGACGAAATCGATTGCACAAATCTGTCACATAGCCATCACTGGTTCGGTACAACAGTACCGGTCTTGCCTTCAATGGCCCGGCTGTCGGCCACTGTGACACTATGGTGCACAGTGGGCCAGGAGACCCCGAAAAACTGGCCAAAAGTCAAACTTTGAATGGATTCGCTTAAAAATCCTCACTCACGGGTTTTTGGGTTCGCTGAATTAGAATTTGTCATCAAAAATTGGAAATTCAAAATGGCCAATTCAATATGGCGACCGAGATCATGAATTTCGCTAGGATTTACATGAAAATCCCCACTTGGGGATTTTCGGGGTTGCTGAATTCGAATTTGTCATCAAAAAATGAAAATTCAAAATGGCCGATTTAATATGGCGACCGAGGTCATGTATCTTGCTAGGATTTGCCTGAAAATCCTCACTCAGGGGTTTTTGGGGTCGCTGAATTCGAATTTGATATTGGAAATACAAAATTCAAAATGTCCGGTCCAATACGGTGGCCGGAATTGTGAATCTTCCTAGGATTTGCCTAAAAATAAAAAAATGTCGTGCTCTTCACGATTCTAAGTCCAGCTGTCTTTACGATTACAAATCCAGCTCTTCGGCCGACAACTCCAGATTATCTAACTGATCGATCAAATCGTGGAGAGCACGACATTTTTTTTATTTTTTTGTTCATTTTTACCCAAATCATAGGGAGATTCACGATTCCGGCCGCCATAATGGACCGAACATTTTCAACTTGTATTTCGAATATCAAATTCGAATTTACCGACCCACAAACTCCTGATTAAGAATTTTCATGCGAATCCTAACAATATTTACGCCTCCGGCCTCCGTATTAGATCGTCCCTTCTGAATTTCCAATTTTTAATGGCAAATTCGAATTCAGCGATC
>JAFFZH010009979.1:0-11087 GCA_018420115.1 Euura saliciscinereae | reverse complement strand
CCTGGTCCGTTTAGCCTGATACGGCCCTTATTGAGGCGTGCCTGCTAAAACCCTGGTCAGGTTGCTAACAGGCATTCTTTATTACTCGTTTTACGCCAAGTGTAACACGTGTAATTCATCCGTGATACAGACCCATTTGGTACGCTTTCAGCCCGCGTAGTACCAGCCAGGATAATCATTTATATTATCATGTTAGAAGCTCCTATTATTAATAGGTCAAAGTTTTCATAATATCCAATAAGTAGTTTGGCGTAATAGGTAGGGCGTGCGATTAGTAATGCGAGCGAGCGGTAGGTCCTGGATCGAAACCCGGTTAGGTCAAAATAATGCGAAGTTTTTCTGAAGTAAAATTGCGTTCTAATGTCGGTATGGGGTCGAGTATGAGTGGTACAGCTTACTCAAACCACAAAATTTGTATTTTGTAATTATATTTTTATTGTTTAATAATGAACACACAGATTCACGAATATAATCAGGGCTTCACCAGAAAGCCTGATCAGTAAATCTAATGTGGGCCTGACTGACACCCGGATCAGGCGGCCTGATCCGTTCCTGATCGATAACCTTGACGGCGGCCGGAGCAGGGTGCCTGATCAGCAGGCTCTTGTGGAACGCTGCGTTACAAACGAGGTCAGGGCCTGATCACTACACCTGATGTGGGCCTGATCACTTTACCTGATGTGAGCCTGATCGGGCAGTAGGGCAAACCTGGCCAGGACCTTATCACTGCCTTAACAAAATTTCTAGTCGGGTATGCAATTTGCGGCACGTGTACCGAAGGCGAGTTGCTGTAAAAGCAGACTCGTCATAATAGTCTTGCGCCCATGATGCACACGATGTTTTTCTCATCACCTGGTCTGCAGAAATGTTTCTTTTCAGACCGAGTGAGCGGGCGGAAAACAGGATTTTGCGCCCTAGGGCAGGAAAAAGCCTCTTTCGCCCGCTTCTAGCGGGCGGAAATAGTATATTGTGTTACAAGTGCGGAAAGAGGCCGATATCCGTCGAGTGTGAAGTTAGCAGCGCGAACCGACAGCGAGCGTCGCATTTGCAACGAATACGAGTGTGGAATTGCGACACGAGCCGAAGGCGAGTGCCGTAATCACACGAGTATTTGTGGCAAATGCAGCGAGCCGAGGTGAGTGCTGCTATCACACGAGTTAGATATCGGCCTTCCGCACGTGCCACACACGATATTTTTTGTAATTCCTGCGATGGATAGTTTGATTTTCGAAGCGTGTATATAGCGTGCGTAAGTGCCACTTCTCCGAGCAGTGCAGAAAATTGTACTTTCCGCACTAGGGCTTTAGCCCTAGTGCGGAAAGTAAAGTTTTCTGCACGGCTCGGAAAAGTGGCACTTTACGCACGCTATACACGCCTCGAAAATCACACTTTCCAGGCAGGTGTTGCGAAAAAGACGTTTCCGCCCGAGGGCGAAAAGGCCTGTTTTCCGCCCGCTCAAGAGGTATGAAAAGTGGCATTTTGCGACCGGGTGTGAGAAAAGAAATTTTATTGCACTATTTCCTTTTTCGCACACCTAAAAGTACAATCAAATATGTATAGTATTTCAGGAGCGAACGAGGTACAATCACACGTATTCCAATAATTATGGGACATTATACTATTTCCATATGTATTAATGTATCTTAGGTAATAAGAATTACTATATTACTTTCGGAAACATTGTTATTTTGCTGTTGGAAAATTGAAATTGTAAATAATGGTAGTAAATCTTCAGAAGTTTTGCTATGATTTTTTTTTTTTTGAACTTGCTATTCAAAATAACATAAGTTGCAATAAATTTTACGAATCTTCACTATTCTCAATAAAAACGCACATTGAAATGAAAAGCGCTCGGGCCTTTTGCAACTCGGAATTGAGGGAAATCGTAAAACACTATTGTAAAAATTGCCGAATTTTCTCGAAGTGAGCCGTGTTCGACCGAGGAACAGACAGACCGGTGGCCGCCGTTGCATTTGCTCCCGATTCTACAATCGAGTTCGTACGTCTGAAAGACACATAAATTACATCAATCAGTTCATTCCTTTCTTCTATGATTTCAAGGACATACATGACACGGTCAAATAAACAATCAGAGAGTCAATTGATGCATATTTCTGAACAATTCATCATTACCCTTGGTGAATCCATGTATCGAAACATTGCAGAGTCATTCAAGCGGTGGTATAGCGTAGTGGTTAGGGCGTACGACTAGTGATACGAACAGCGGCGAGTGTTCCGGGTTCAAACCCCGCCTAGGTCTTAGAAAAGCGAAGAAACTTACAGCGAACTCAAATGCGTTTCAATTCGCATGCATTTCGATACTTCGTATTGTACTTTTCGTAACTGTACGTCGTTCGCCCCGAAAATGCTATATTTTATTGTACTTTTGGGAGCACGAAAAAGCAAATAGTGTAATAAAATTTCTTTCAGTCTATCTGTTACCTCTGTATCCGAATCCTACTGCCTGAGGCATTTCCTTCGTTTGGCTACAATGAAAACATCTAACGCAATTTCGTTGCTACGATTGCGCCAAATATTGGGGAGTATTATTTACACTTCGACTTGGCCTGTTTCCCCTTTTCTCTGTCCACCTCCCACAGCTGGAATAAATTGAAGTTCTCACTATGTTCAATAGTTGTGAGTCTCGTTTATCTAACGTAAATGTGATTCTCCAAAATGGAATCTGGTAGGTACCCAGAAGTCGGCTGCGCATTCCAGCTCTCCAATCACCGAAGTATGGATGTATAATCGACTCGTTTGTTTCCGTCCGACTGATTATCTACGTTCCGCAATCATAACGATAATGAGATCCGGATCTGTCATTGCTGATTTGCGGTTATTCAAACGTGGTTTTGTCGCAGCAATCATAGAACACTCTGGCATCTGCCTCGTTGGTGGAAGTTCCGATATCAGCTAAGTGATTCCCAGAATATTCGATATGAACTCATTGGCGGTTTACACTGTGGGTCCATACCTGAATCTTTCTGCTCGCTATAGTCAGATGAAAAAGCAGATTGTCAGGCCACTCAGGTATAAATGCGTAAACGCGTGGACCATTGAACTTAGGAACAAGATGCAAGACGATAGCAGAGCTTTAGAAATTCTATGCAATTTCATCTTTTGGTAATCCAACGACAAATCTGTGGTCAGTGACCCAGAAAAACTTCGGTTACGAATTTCAACCAAGATCCAAATATTTTTACAAGAAAGGAATTAGATTAGAGAAATGGAGACGTCACACTGAAGATTATTGGAGGTGATTCTCTAGACCTCAAAACGTAGAGATGTAGTGAAACCTCAACCAAATGTTTCATTCTCTGGGTGCTCACAACAGCTTTCCTTCTTTTCTGAAAACAGAAAACGGGAAGTTTCAAAAACTACTCATGATTATCAAAGACTCACGTACGTAAAAAGAGTTGATGGTGTTAAGAAAAAATTCTTTTTCGGAAGGACACATGATAGACTAATTGTTGCCACCACTCAAACCTGACTCAATTTCTGTAAGGTTTCACACCATTCAACTTTGTCGTACGCTGAGGTCTGAAGAGAGCGACAAAAATACCACCCAACATTATTTCAATGAGGTTACTCAATAACGGGAAGAAACTTTTCAACCGCTTATTATCCCATGAGGCATTAATCATCCACACCCACATTCCACTCGAGCCATTTCGCTGGTGGTATCAGCTTATAAGCGTGGTTACAAGACAGCTTGCATGGTGCACTTTTGAAGTTTAGTAGGTATGGGAAATTATCCATACCTACGCCAAGATGGGGACTGCGTCCCGGCTGGACTAGTCATACGACCCCCATGCGCCCCTGAATACATTGCTATTTCCCAGCAAGTAGGGATTTCTATTTTCACACGGATGACCTGAAAATGATCTCAAACTGTCAAGTTCTGTTCTGAAAGTCGGTATTTTTCCAATAAATGGACGGCATCGTCGAAACTGACATGAAATTCGATTCTCTACGTTCATTCACTGGGACAGAGTCTGTTCATTGATTAGGCTCCATGGTTTGATTACTGGGCCAGGGCTGTTTACTGATTAGGCTAGAGCGTTTGATGACTGATGGAGTTGCTGTTTCCACTTCAAATGAATCTTTCTCAAACCTATGTTGTTTGAATTAAAAGTTTATTGACAGTGCACTCAATTGGTGCACCCACCCTGTCTTTCATACATTCACCTGTCAGAAATCAGGAGATTATATTCTTGAAATATCTGTTATTCTAGAGCTATGTTCGAATGGCATTTTTGATTGTTTTTGACAGTGGCAGACGCCTCGTTCTCTGACTATATTGCACACAGATTCACCAGACTAAATTCCGTACCACGTTTCTTTGACACGATTAAAATTATTTTAATAAACCAAATCAAAATAAAATACGCCCTCAATTCCTCTGATCAGTTTCGTAAATTCATCGTCTTGCTTCGAGTAAATTTGCAAGCGCGTTTGTCTGTTATTGGATGATGAGGAGATTTTTTCTTTGAATTTGTAATATTAGTTTGTGTCTTTGTCATTTTTTCACAATATACCCACACGGCGGAAAATATTTTATGCAAATAAACGTTTCTGTAAAACTAGTGCCGGTAAAACTAGACTGCCCCTAGACTAGGCAAAACTGTCTGGATCTGTGAATAAAACTCTACAGCAAATTATTCAAAACTGGAATCACAATTCAATGAGATAAATACACAAAGTTCTAGCTCAACCTGTATAGGATTTTGGGCAGAAATCTGTAAATAATAGCATCACCAGTTGGGAAACTAGGAGGCACGAGCGTAACATTCCTGGCCAAATATTGTCTAGCCTAGGACAGTGCCTTCAAATATATCTGGGCCAAAAAATAGTAAAATTTTTACCAGGTATGTCCGGATTTGTTTCAGAAGCGTTCCAGAAATGTTGCTGTCAAGTATGCTGACATCAACATGTTACGAAATATTTCAACCATATTTGAATAGTTCAGTGCCTGTAGCCGAACAAAAATACCTGCTGAAGCCTTGAAGAAAATGCATCAATGTGTGTTGTCGATGCCAAAAGAATGTCCCCGGAGCAGCGAAAAAATCAGAGGTCTGGCTTTCGATCGATCGTGTGAGCTTAGCATGCTATGTTGATAAAATGAAGAATATAATCATGACACGTTCTTGATAGCTGACCACGTGTCTTCTCAGAAATTTTCAGACGAAGGTGAAGTATTATTAAAGAAGTATACTTGGTACGTACAAACAAGCCCAGTTACGTAGACTGCGCAAAAGTTTCACATTGAGAGACTCGGAAAAGTTTCGCGCCGAGTACGTTAACAAGAAGTTTTTAATCGCCGGGTGAGACTCGGACCGAGTCCCTTTCCGGAACGGGAGCTATTCGGGCGATGGGAAGAATTATAAACTCTTTTCTCTTTCGCCTCGCTATAGGTATACAAAGTACAGATTGAAACATTTATTCCACCATAAGGGCATGAAAAGCTACTATTGCAGTCCTATTTCGACGTAACAATGTGAAGTTAACGCGTATTCATCTTGCCACGAAAACGGTAAGTTCTCCCATCGGAGTGAATAGATGACCACAGAAAATTTCGAAAAGTAGGTATTAGTTACAGTTTATTGGATATAACAGGCGTTCCGAAACTGATCCGGTGGTGGTGATTTGTGATAACCATAAATCGCATATCACACCCGAAGGCTGATGGAATAACTTTCGTAACTTAACCACCTCGTCACAAGCTACAGCCTAGATTAAACATATCTACAATGCTGATGTTGACGATCATGTGGTAACTCAGCCAGTGAAACCAACTACGATCCATGACATTCCAGCATAGGATTATCCAAGACCATTCAAGCCGATGAATAATCTATCCATTTAATTTACACATGTTTGGTGGGAAAGGTTTTTTTAGTTCATACGTAACTAATCGGGCTACAACTGTTGCTACTAGTTTTACCTCAACAGTTGCTACAGTATTAGTTCCAAAAGAATCGTTGGCAGCCGGAGACACCGCACCATCAAACCAATCCTGTTCGAGACAGTTATGTAGCCCGAAAGCGCTTTAACTTTTGTGCTGTCCGAAGAACTCGGACCATTTCCGAGACCATTTCCAAATCAGGAGCCAGAAAATGGACAAGCTCTTGAAAAAAGGCGCAGAGTCGTGTACTAACAGATATCCCGATTAGAACAGTCATAGAAGAAGCATACCAAGAACGGCGGGAGACGTAGAAGAAAACAGAAAAGTGGAAAAATAGTGAGCCACTAAGAAAAATAAACTCAAAACTGGTAGCAACGTGCCAGGAGAAAAGAATCCAAAAATAAGGGTTGGTAACATTTTATGATTTCTACTACTCGTAGAAGTAATTCCGTACAAAATGTTGATTATTTTGAAATAAAAATGTGTGCAATGATATTTTCATGCAAGTCCTAGTTTAACTACTAGTTAAGCCTACCCGAAAGTCCTGGTCAAACCTCCCACAGCCCCCATAATCCCCTTAGGGGCCTTTCATTAATTACGTAAGGATGATTTTGGCGATTTTTGACCCCCCTACCCCCATGTAAGGGTACATAAGATTTTTCGACCCCCCCCCCCCCCCCCTCCGTCTTCTCACGTAAGATTCTATCAGGTTTGGTAGAATAATAAAATGTTGTCAGAAAAGGATCAGTTAGTCGATTTCTGATATTAAATTTCGACTTACAAAATATTACGTAAGAATGGGTCTTACCCCCCCCTCCCCCCAAGATAAGGGCATGCAGAGATTTTTTAGCCCTCCCCTCTCCCTCGGGACCCTTACGTAATTAATGAATGGCCCCCTACCTACTACACGGGAGGTTTGACCACAGTTGCACACTTCTATAAAATTAAATGTAATTTTCGTTTGGAGTGGATGAAAAATTATTGAATAACTCAGATATCTTCTGCAAATTACATAATATATAGCATCGTTCAAGCCTGTAATCCAAGTGTATAACGAGATGATGCAACAAAAATCTGGTGAAGCCTCCCCAGTCTCCACTACGCGTGCCAAAAACGCCTATCCCACAGAATTGAAGAACAAATAGGTTATTTATTTCGGCAGGTATAGCAATAATTTCCATTATCATGTGGGTGAAAATTGCTGACGTAGATTTTACCTCGACACTATCAAAAAATAAGGCACTCCGTTTTCAACGATCGTATCCAACTATTAAATCCACCCCAAAATCAAACGCGTACATACCTATATCAATTCTGGCGCTCTTCGATTCATCGTCAGCCCATTCCCTCGTCCATGTGGACTGGAGAATCTGAAACAATCGATAAAAATCATAAAATAGTATATTGTGATACAAGTGCAAGAAAGCGGAGATTTGACGAAGGTTATATGAGGTTGACTGCACGAGCCAAAACCGAGTGCAGTCAACTTCATAACCCCCGTCAAAACTTTCCGCTTGTCTTCGCACGTGCGTCACATATTATTTTTTTTTTTGTGAAAAGTGCATCAAAGTCCCCCATTTGTGGCTTTGAAACGTGCTAACCGCAATCCCGACATGACAGCTGGCTCGACTTCGATCTGATTCTCTGCCGCCAGACGGCGCGTCGAAGGCGAGGCAGAAAGTTACTAGAGTGTTATGAATACGTGTACAAAAGGAACTAGAGTGTTATAAATACGTGTATAATGGTAACTAGCGAGAAAATAAAGATCTGCGCATGCGCTGCTCAAACCCTTCTGTAAAAGACCAATTCTAGCACGTTTCAGAGGCACAAAATGGGGGACATTTGATGCACGTATTACAAGAGAAACTATTCTCACATAAGTAAATTGTCATAAAAAATATGATGAAAAACTGCGAACACGAGAGTAGCCTGGTCGGAAAATACTTCACCGCATCAGCCTACATAGTATCTGAAATACAGTTCTTGACATGCAATCTTTTTGTTGTTATTATCGCAAATCAGAGTCTGCACCAGAATCTGGAACTGGAATTACCTAACGATAAGTACTATTGATATTTTCAGATCAGTTTTCAATCTGTGCAATGCGAAGAAGTCTATTTTTTTCTGTGCTGTATATGCTGCGAAATGATGTAGGTATGAATTATTTTCTCAAAAATATTACAGTTTTTCTTATTTTCTGTTTTCAGAATTGTCTCTGTTTGCTTGGAAGAAAAAATAGCCTCTAATTCCTTATAAACTTCATATTTTTTGTCAAGTTTGACGATGTTCTCGTTTTCGTTGATAATAATATTTTCGATAATAACTTAACTTTCATGCGTTTTTGAAGAATCACGCTTTATTTTATACCTCAACCTTTGGGTCAGTGTCTCGCTCATTTTTATCAATATAACCAAAATTTATGCTGATTCATTATCGTTAGGATGATCGGGTATTTTCCTTCACTTTGATTCACATTTCTAGAACTAGAATTACCTATCTTTTCATCTCTACAGCGTTAGAGCAAACAAAATCATCTACCAAAAACACGTTTGTTTCAAATAAATCAAAGCTTGACTTTGGTGAAATTTAAAAAATGTCTATTAGAGGTCGTATGAAGAAATCGTTCCAGCAGTTTTTGAATAATGGTAAAATAGAGTGTGAAAAAAAGTCAGCCTTTTGCGATGAAAGTGTAAGCGCAAGGAACCTCCCAAAGGAGATTTTGCCCACCGCAGAATTTTTGTTCACAGCTCATAATACCATCATTTAAAAACCGCTGAAAGGATATTTTTGTCATACGTGCATCAAATGTCCTCCATTTTGTGCCTCTGAAAGGTGCTAGAAGTGGTCTCTTACAGAAGGGTTTTTCTCGCTAGTTACCATTATACACGTATTTATTCCATACATGACCGGTAAGGCCGATTTCGCTATCTATTTTCGGGGGCCAAAGAGCGGTTTTACCGACCGAGAAGTTTCTACTCACGCTGTGGGAGTGAAGACAGTGAATAAAGAATTTATCTACCAGTTTGCTCTGCAGTACCGACCAAAAGACCGTGAATAAAGAATTTATCTCCCTAGGGAGATAAATTCTTTATTCTAGTTACGTCACATAACCTAAAATGTAAGCACTGATCTGCCCGCGAAATCGGCTTCCGTTCATGTATGGGATAAAATATCGTGTGCACCACGGTCGCATCAGACGTTCTCGCTCCCTCGGTGGATACCCCCCTCGCCTTCGGCTCGGGTGGCAAACCCACGCTCGGGATCGAAAACGTCCTTTGCTCCCTTGGTGCACAATATACTATTATAACACTCTAGTAACTTTCTGCCGCGCCTTCGCCGCGCCGTCTGGCGGCTGAGAATCAGATCGAAGTCGAGCCAGCTGTCATGTCGGGATTGCGATTAGCACGTTTCAGGGGCCACAAATGGGGGACTTTGATGCACTTTTTACAAAAAATAATATGTGACATACGTGCGAAGACAAGGGGAAAGTTTTCACGGAGGTTGTGAAGTTGACTGCACTCGGTTTTGGCTCGTGCCCTCATCCCTCACCCTCATAACCTTCGTCAAATCTCCGCTTTCTCGCACTTGTATCACAATATACTATTTTATACTAAATAACCTATTTTTGCCAGAAATTTCACCGCACTCTCCTTTCAATTATTATATACGCACGAGGAAGGGAGAAGTCAGCGGAAACGTGGGGACAATATAACGAAACACAAATTAAGAAAAAGAAAAAAATTTCGAAAGATAGTACAAGGACCGACGTTGGTGAAAAATTAAATTGCTAATCGGCGAAGCGGCACAGTCGAGTATCACCCTTTCCCCACACAACCTGATTAATGCAAACACGCGTCCGGGTAGGAGATACGCACCGCAAATGGATAACGCGGCGTGACAAAGCGTTCGTCGACAAAATGGATTACCTCCAGGCCACGATGTACAGAGTCGTAGACACCGCGTCAAATAGATAAATCACCCCAGTCCTCATCGCGTTATTGAAATTATCAATGAAGGCTTATACTTTAATTTGAAAAAGCATGAGTCAAGTCATAGGGGAGACCGGGGCTAGTTGTCACACGGGTTAGTTGTCACAGTGTCCATTCTCCACCGCTAGATAACAGATCGAATGGTGCTATAGATCAAAGTTGTGGTTCGATCTTTGAAACAAACTAATGTCGTTAAATTGAAGATCGCATCATCTTCGGCCTCGCAGTGATCGATAAACTGAAATCGGACCTGAAAAGTAATTATTTTTCGTAACACGGCATGGGAAGTTCGGCTCCGCGCACTGTAGAGGGTGCGCGAAATGGCTGATTCGCTTACCGGCCGAGAGCAGTGCCGGAATGTGGACATTCCCGCACTCCGTGCCGGAATGTCCACATTCCGGCACTGTCCTCGGTCGGTAAGAGGATCAGCTATCTCGCACATTCTCCACAGTCCGCGAAGTCAGACTTTCCATATCAGGTTTTATACAAAAAACAGGATGTGGATCTCGTGCGGGTTGGCGATTCCTAACTCGTGTGAATGCCGACACTCGCCTTCGGCTCGTCCGGCATACCTCACACTCGTCCGGAATCGCCAACTTCCCGCACTTGATGCACAATATACTATTCCATCTTCTAATATGTTTTTTTCTCATTTTCTAGACCGCCTTGAGAAATTTCGCTACACGATATTAGGAAAGGTTATTCTTAACGCTTTCATTTGATATACATATTGTTGATATTTGAATGGCGGGTCAGCAAGATGTGCAAATTTTTAAACAAAATAGCGGGTTGGGGCAGGTTGTCACGTGTAAAAACTCACCCCATTTTGACTTGACCATGGTTTTTTGAGTTGAGGTCAACTTTCTCAAGATTCTCGGAGTCTGGGTGGGATTTCGCATGGTTTGTGGGGTGTTCGGAGTCTAGGTTGACTGTTTCGTGGTTTCCAGGAGACAATACAAACCTACAAAAATTCACCGCAAAAAGTCTTCCACAAAAAATCTGTCTTCAAAAATGCCCACCAACAAAAATTCGTCTTCCAAAAAAGTCTTCCTACAAAAATTCGTTTTCAACAAAAGTGGTCCTTCAAAAAAATCTCTGTAAAAGGATTGATATCAAGTACAACTACCAAGTACAAAAAAAAAAATCAAACCATAGAACGTTGTGCTCATTCGCTCGCTACGCTCGCTCACTCG
>JAFFZH010009977.1:0-23301 GCA_018420115.1 Euura saliciscinereae | reverse complement strand
CCGTTAGGGTAGCACAATTCAGTGACGATAGATATATACATATATATATTGAATATTAATTTCCATTGGAAAATATTTTTATTCTACGAATTATGCATACCTCAAGGTATTCAAAATTCAACATTAACATTATTTTTTTTTTTTTTTTTTTTGGAAATGAACGATCAAATAGAGTCAAGTACACACAAGTACTTGACTCGATTTGATCGTTCCTTTCCAAAAAATGAAGACTTCGAGTGATACATTCTCATACACTCATAACATTATTATTATTTTTATTAACTTTATTTTCATAATTAATTGATTGAATTTTTAATGTAATTTTTTTTCCATATATTGAAAAATAACAAATCACAATTGAATTATAGCAAGTTTATTTTAATTAAAAATGTAATTAAATGATTGAATTTTTATTTTTCAAAAATAATCTACTAATTTTATCATAATTAATTGGAAAATATTATTAAATAAAATATTTTGATAAATAATCAGAATGTATATATACTCATGTATAATATATATATATATATATATATATTGAATTTGTTTTTATTTTTCAAAAATAATTTTGAACTATTATAAAAAAAATATATATTTTGATAAATAATTGAAAATTTATTAATTATATATATATATATATACACATATATATACACGCATATATATATATATATACACACACATATATACATATGAAAAATCGCTGTAATTTCAATTTCACCACTTCTCAATTAAAGTTCCCACGGATACTTTTTTCGCATCAGTTCACGAGTGTCGTTCAATAAAGGCGCCGAACAAGGAACGGTGGTACACGGAACGAACCGTAGAAGCGAAGGTTGGCAATAGCCCGTTCGTGACGTCAGAACGTACGCGTACCTCCGAACCTACGCGTACTACGTTCCCATTGTAGACTCACCATGAAAGGGTTCAGCTTCAGCTTGTAGTGTCGCGCTACAAATGACAGCTCGTCGCTCAACGAAAACCACACGAAATTGTTCCGCTCGCTATCGTTACGTGATATGATGATAGGATATGATGTGATGTGAGAATCATTAGCCAAAAAAGTGAAATGAAAATAAGAGAAATCAAATTTCTAGGTTAGGATGGTTCACTTAAACTGAAGGCAAATCCGACGGCCGATTTGAGTGACGTGACAGCTACTATACCGACGAGTTTGTGTGCGGTCATACTTTATTTGTTTATGAATTGCGGTGTTTGCTGCCTTTTGGATACGAATTTCCGCATTTGTACCACGGAAAAGTAGGTACCACGTCAACATCATGATTACGTCTTCACCCTTTTACACGTGATACATGGCGGTTACCAGTCCTAGACCTAACCTAAGATAACGTAAGCTAACCTAATCTAAGATAACCTGAGGGTGATAATTATCGTACGATCGCTGTAATTAACATACACACACATGCATAATCGGTGCTCTCGCGAATACTGTATTTTCTGAATTATCGTTGACAGGTAGGCTGGCGACAGCAACAGCAACGGAGGCATTTTATAGCAGACTGGACTCGCAGCAGCAACCATGATTACCTACTTGGTCGGGTTTTTGTGTATATTTTTCGTTTCATCACTGTCGAGGGTGTTGTATTTAATTTTTTTCCAAAACGGAAGCCTGCCGGATACTCGTGGCACGCGTCGGCATACCGCCAGAACCATGATTATTCTAGGCTCCGGAGGACATACCACTGAAATTTTGCGCATCGTCGCTAAGATGAAAACGGATCGTTACTCGCCCAGAATCTACATCCGAGCTTCTACAGACGCAATCAGCGGGGCCAAAGTTAAAGACTTAGAAGGCCAGGCGTCTGATTATCAGTTACTAGATATACGACGCAGTCGAGAAGTTCATCAGCCATATCTCGCTTCCCTGTGGACAACGACCGTAGCCATCCTGGACTCTATACCCATTGTTTTTAACGGACGACCCGATTTGATTCTATGCAACGGCCCTGGAACGTGTATTCCCATTTGCCTTGTAGCGTTCTTTTACAAAGTGTTGCTCCTCACAAGAGTCAAAATCGTATTTGTCGAAAGTTTCTGTCGGGTCAAAACGCTGTCTCTGAGTGCAAAGATATCCTACTATATCGCCGACTTTGTGCTCGTACGGTGGCCGAATCTCAACAATTTCCTGTATCGTCGAACCATTCGCTTGTAATTAAACCTCTCTCACTTGTTTCACAATCATTTGCGTCCATTCAGTACCCTTGTTTCTTTATCAATCAGAACTATGAGGTATGGATGTCGCACAGCTGGCAAAGGACCTTCTGCCTTCCAAGTGCCTGCTCCACGATATACAGAAAAACAGTCCGCCTGACATCAGAATACACCTGACATCGGTATTTCACAAGTTATGGATCCATGTCGGTGGAAATGGAAACGAGTAAGTATAATGTAAATTCATTCATTGTTAACGGAAGGCTATCGATCGAGTCGAGTGAATAAATAAAGTTGGACTCGACTCGATCGAAATCTTTCATCTCCCATTGTCAAGATCCCAAGTGACGATATTCTATTGAATGTGACAAATTTATCATCGGCTCTGAAATAAGGATCCTTGGAATAATGACGAGCTTATCAATTTCTACGAGCATCGATTCATCCCTGCTTCATTCTTCCCCCTGTCAAGGAATACCTTGGATACGCGTAAATGGTTACGGACGGCAAGCGTCACGTTAGAGGCGTGCTTGGATCGAACGTGGGAGGCGTTGAATTCCGGTTGCTGGAAAGACGTGTCCGTCGTTCATAGATACTGTTACTCGTTTTGCACCATCTTGAAGGTACATAAACATAACATATCCTCAATGCGCGTAATCCTTCAACGGCTGCTAATCACCTCCGAGTCAGCTGGAGCACAGGAGAAATATTTTACTGAAATTTATACGATTCACACAGGGGTTTGCCAATAAAACGCAGAGCCAACCAAGATACAAGAGCTTGAATGAACCAATTGCCAAACACAGAGTAGTATAACGTCAACTTTGAGTTCAAATTCTATCTTTTTAAATCACTTGTATATCGTGAAAAATCGATACATAGTCGTAGCAGATGACATGAAAAGAAAAGTTACCCGGGCACGACCCGGACATTTGCCATGGATATTTGTGGGGTTGATCCAGTCCTAAGGTCGCGCAGCGTTGGCTGATGCAATAGCAAATTGCCGTTTTTCGGCAGATGCTGTTCTATTATTATAATTATCATTACCAGTCCCCTTGAAACTTATTATTGGCCGTGCTTAGCTCATGCTTGGACGTTGCGTACACGGTATTCGTCAGAGTGCGAGCCGTTTCTCTTATTTCAACTGTCTCTTTCCATACCGCGTGGTATGGATATCTTGGGGCGGCGCAAAGATTTCCAATTTCCTCATATGCCTTTTGTAAGAATCATTTCCGTTTAATATTTATATCACTTTTTTACGGATTCTCCAAACGCACAGTCTGCATTGATGTTGATACAATTGAGAAATGTACGAGCAGAGGAAAATCTGCTGTCGATGAAAAAAAATCTCCTAACAGAAGTCCTCGTACAAATTGACAAAGGTATACTACTCGGGGCTCCCCCGTTATCCGTACCAGGATTGCTTCCAACCGTTGCACGCAAATTGAACGCAGCCATTGTCGGTATGTATAAACAAATTGTAACGATGGAGTGCACCATTAATTTCATTATTTATTCATTTATTTTATGGGGATAATATTTTGTATAATTCACATCAAATTTCAATCAATCATTGACCTTTGACACCGAATACGAGTTAATTAATAATATGATGAGGTCTAAAGATGAAAAAAAAAAAATTGGGGTACAAAGGTTGCAGAACAAATATGAAGTTTGCGATTTTGTATATCTAGAACATGATGATGATGTCCAAATGCCGGGGGATTTACTGTAAATTGAAAAAAATTGAACAGATAAATTCATTGCCGAATTCTAAGAATTAATGAATCAATAAATTCTGATGAAAGCTTTGGCGAAATTTCTTAGGCGCCCTCAGTTTGCGAGTAGAAAATTATGCAACATACAATTTTTGTTGTATTGTATCGACCCTCCAATTACCAATTGGAGGGTCGATACAAGCTTTGAATAATCCCAGGTTTTTTGTGTGTAATAAACCGATCCCCTGGCACATCATCAGATGCCGAGAGCCACCAATTCTTATTAATTTTGAAATTAGATTTTTATGTATTCTGCCTCGAATGGACATGTGGCAGTGCGCTGGCCCTCGCACTCCATAGTCCAGGAGTTACATAACAGCTGCAACTCGTGTAATACGACAGTAGAAAACCTGTACAGTGGGAGATGATTTCTCGTCGACATGCAACTCTCAAACTATGGGGATGTCACCACGATGAAAAGAAGACAACTTTTTTTCGTTCTGGAACTCGTGAACTATGGAGTGTAGAGTCAGGAATGTGGAAAAAAAATCCTGTCCTGGGGTCAGATGATACAAAACTCACCGCCACATGTCCTTCGGAAGCAGAATATCAACAACATGTAATTTCAAAATCAATAAGAACGAATGGCTCTCGGCATCTGATGGTCTACCGGGGGATTGCGAACTTAGATCCAAATGCAACTAAACAAAAGCAGGGTGTCTACATCCTTGAAAAACCTGGAAGTCCTGGAAATCTCAGGGAATTTTTTTTCTCCTGGAATATCCTGGAATTCTCAGGGAATATTGAGTTCACTCAGGGAATTTTTTCTGAAAGTGATAAATTGAAGAAAAATATTCTGCAAATTCAAAATCCAGATTAAATTGCAAAAAAAAAAAAATCTAGTATATTTTGCGAAATAATAATAAAAATCGTATCTCGATACACCTGGAAAAATATTGAAAAAATAGCCTGGAATATCCTGGAATTCTCAGGGAATTTCAGATCCTGACTTGAGTAGACACCCTGAAAAGATCATCATCAAATAACATAATGCACAAAAAACGCTGGAACAGAAGACACTTGCAATTACTCGGATGCTTGCGTTTCACGCAAAATCGGTAGATTAAAATGTAAAAGGGTGTACATATCGTAATTACAGGGTGTAATTCACTGTCAGAGGTGAGTGGAAACAAATGTGGGACCGATGCGAATCTTGTGCGGTCGAGCGACGATGCTGATCCAAAAAAACTGCTTCGAGGCTATGCGCCAGTCGTACGTCGCTACCGACCATCCATGGAGGCGTTCCACAGAGACATCTTTGGAACAAAGACCCCGGCGATATTGGAAGGTGCGAGAAGGGTAACTTGGTGTATGATACGCACGTTTCTTGTAACGCCCGTCCAATATTCCATCAGGTTGCATGGACCACTGGAAAGCTTTGAATTTGTGGCACGATACTGGATATTTATTGAGAATTGCCGGAGTCAGAACCGTACCGATTGAAATTGGATCACGTTACACGGAGGAAGATTGGAGCCAGCGTTTAGTCACCTTCTCAGAGTTTCTTCGATCCTACGTTACCTCTGAGAACCCGTCGAAGCGAGGGTATTTGGCGCAACATGGATTATTCGATCAAGTTTGTATGAAATTCCGCTACACCCGAACGATGCTCGTCAATTTTGAGGGTCCGAATATCCTCTGAATATTGTGGAATCAATGTGAATTGAAAATACTATTTCTGCTCATAAATATTATACCGAACGAATAATTGTTTGCTTATGTTAACCGGCGATGAATGGAAATCATCGTACAAAACTATAGCCTGGCGAAATTAATTTCGTTTACCGAATACTCCAGTAGGGTGATCCCCTAGATACTGTCAGTTCACGCGGTGCATGCGACCTTGTTCAAGTATGCAATTTTCAATTCAAATGGTTTCTTCTTTGTGTTCTCAACATCTCCGATGGGAAAATGAAACTGATCCCAAGCCCGGGTTTACCCACGTGGCTCACAGTCGTATAAACACCCGTCCAACGAATTCAGTGCTTCAAACATTGCCGACAATCATATATACCGGACCCACACGGTGTAACAATATGAAACACGAGTTTTCAGACGTTCGATCATCTCGCTGTTGTATGTAGATACCTGAGCTGATGGATGACATTTCCATACCGGAGTATTGCAGTTTCTCAGATACCGGGGACGAAGCAACGGTGCCGGATATAAACGCTTGGCTGGGTCCAGGGGGTACAATCTCGCCGCTTCACTGTGATCCGAAGAACAATCTACTTTGTCAGGTATGATTGTGATTGTACATTTTCTATATTAGAATCGAGTCGAGAGAGGTAAGAATTGTTACTAGGATCACCGGCCGATCCCCTGCTTAGTTACACTCATTCAACGCTGCGACCATAATTGATGTGATTATTTTCAATTGTTTATAATCTCGGAATTTGCTTTTTCATAGGTGTTTGGCACGAAACGAGTGGTACTGTTTCATCCTCAGCAAACGCCAAATTTATACCCCTATGAAACGAGACTCTTGTCAAATACGGCTCGAGTCGACCCCCTGAATCCGAACTTTGAAACTTGGCCAAAGTTCAGGAAAGCCACGGGTATGACGTGTACCTTGGGCCCAGGCGAGATGTTGTTCATTCCTCCTGGTTGGTGGCATCACGTCGTCGCATTGTCGCCAAGTTTCTCCGTCAGTTTTTGGTGGGACTGACGTCCATTCAACGAGATGAAATGGCTCGCGTAGTGGAGAATCGCAGTCAAATATTATATCATCTTGTATCGTAATGAGCAATAAAAGGTTTTTATTAAGAAAAAATATGCTTACAAATGTAGGTACTTTCGCGTTAACGGGTATAAATCGTATAAAAAATAATTGAGCGCAGCTCTTCTTGTCCAAGTTTAGGTTTTGAAGTACAGCACGTTCTACATATAGCAAATAAATGAACCGTCGGAATGAATGCAGATTGGTTATTTGGTCAAATATCCACAACGACGTGTTACATATCGCACGTGAAAACATACGAGACACAAACATGAAAATAGGTAGTATTTCCCACTTTTGAGCGAATTGCGAGCAATTCCTAGCTTGACGGCCTTTAACATGAACTGTTGGAGGATTTCCAGGCAAAACAGTTGCATGTAGGTACGGTGGGAATAATATCTTAGTGTTAAATAAAATACTTCTTGATTGATAATAATAATAACATAATAATAATAATAATAATAATAATAGGATTTTTGGAAGAGACTTAACGACAGCCCATTCGTAACGTTGATCACAGTGAGGATGTGGAATCAAGTCTATGATCCATTCTATGAAGGCAGCGGAGGGAATTCATCGTCCATTGTGCAGTGTATTCTGCAAATCGGGCACACACTGTTCTCGCCTAACCACTGCTTTATGCACTGAAACGAAATTACTTTGTTGATTCATATATTCGTTGATCCACTCATTTGGGCTCGCCACACGATTGAAACGATTGTTTCGTGAACCAATGTTACAAATCTAGACTCCCTCGAGCTAATCGTACATACATAATTTTCAGTATCAATCGTGTTATCTTTTAGCAAGCCGCACCCTGCTTTCCGGTGGAACCGATACCATAGCCTCTACCCGACGGATAGCTTATAATTATATATTATCTGATAGGGGTAAGCCTACCGTTTGCTCCCAAGAATATAACGCCTTAGATACTGTTTGTCGTGAGGGGTAACTTACCGTTGTGTGAAACGAATGTTGGCATGGCAGGATGTACATGGGTGCTCTCTTGTTGTACGCGCTCATACTTTCGAAGCATATCGTACATTCGGAATCTTCTTCGTTTTTTATCCAATCGACGAGCCCGGATGCCACTGGTCTCCAGGCTGGTTTTTTTATCGCTGCTGGCACAACTGGCGGTGCGTCGGAAGAGTGATTTCCTGTGAGGCAAACGGTTCAAAAAGACGGAAATGCATCGATATGTGGGAAATATATGCAAAATTCCAAATTGACCATTTTCTCGATCGCAGTTCTAGGCTTGCCGCTCGGTGAGCGCCGGTAGGGACAAACGAATCAATTTTTGTTGTATTCATTGTTGACATTGTCGGGAATCATTTGTGGCATCAAAACTCGAGATTGAAATATTCCCCAAATTCTACCCTGGTGCTTTAACCCAGTTCGAATTCAACAAATGTGCGGTACGGATACTCTTATGGATAGGGATAGAATTGCTGCGATTATTACACAGGCTCGGCGTCGAGGTACGGGTGGTCGTGAATGTTAGCAATATGCGTCGGATGGACGAGGAGAAAGTTGAAAATTTTACCTAGCATGTTGGGTTGTTCCTGAGCGCCGATCCGGATTTTCTTCTGTTGCCCTGAGACATATTTCGACGATATATTAATTGTTTCAATTATGCGAGGATAGGTTTTACCTAATGGAGCAGCCACCTTCCGCTGGTTAGTTTTGGGCTGCGGTATGAGCGATCGTTCCGGCGGCAACATTTGCTTCGGTTGCAAATAATAAGCCATATCTGAAATCAATAGAACGTAACATCTACTCGAATACCAATCGAGATTCTTGTGCCGAATAATATTATTAACCGCCGTCAACTGGAACCAATGTCTCTGAACTATACGGATTGGCTAGATAAACATGTGGTACGTATGAGTGTATGTATTGAAAAGTATTCACGTTTCTCCTGGCGCTGCTTAACATATGGCTCCGACTCTCGTATAATATCTTCTAAACGCATCCCGGATAGCGTGTCGTTGTGCAGTTTGCGTACATCGTCGACACTGTGCATCAGATCCAGCCTGCCAAACATTTGCGAAAGATTAGGCAATTAGTTATTGTTGGACATCTCGTGGGCGTTTAGAATTAATTTGAAAGCAAGCGTACTCCGGTACTCCGATGAATTTCTTCTTCAGTTCTTGCATGAGCTGATCTTTCCTAATCTTTTTCGAACAAGTTGGCCCCTTTGCCCACCTGGGTGAAATTGTTGAAAGCAATTGGTTATCAAAAAGTGTGATGTAAAGATTCGATAAATATAGAGTTTTTTCCGGCTGAAACGGTAGCTAAAAGTAATCGCGCGTTTCCCTTCTCCTCTGCCGTGCAAGTGCCTCAGGATACAGGATTTCGAACTCTCATCTGTCCCCCCGGCAATTTCGAATAGGGTAAAGAGCGAATCGGAAAGTTGCATGGATTGCGAAAATCTAAATTACCGGGAAAAATGGGTGCTTCTCATTATAATTTTCAGATTGTATCCGAATGGTGGAAATATGTTTGACTGACCATGAAACTCGTTTGAAAATGATTAATTTCACGCTCCTATGGGTGGGATTGTAGACGGGTAGTGACTGGCTCGATGTCACAGAATACGTCGTGATTGATGCTTCGAACGGTTGGGAACTATTCGTGGGTTGCGATATTCCGCATTTTGTAGCTCAATTTTCGCGGAAACTATGCATTAACAATAGCGCGCCATAGGTTTTTCATAAACCTTAACCTTCGATTGACTGATAACGTTTGAAAAAAGAAAAAAAAACTCATGCAACCCGCCCGTTATATGTGTAGTGTTTGCATTCAATAGCATTTTGACGTTTGCTCCGATTGAGAGATGTGGCCGTACATTTTCCGTATTTCACGGGGTGTGTTCGAAATTCCGGTTAATGCATCCGATACGCATAACATTCGCGTATAACATGAATAAAATCAACCTTTATCGGCGTCATAATACCTAATGACCGGAATCGGCGAGACACCCTGAGGCGTACTTGTATCTACAGCCATTGTACATTGGCTCGCCTGCACGACTCCCTCCGCATATTTCCCTGTATCCTGGAGTGTAAGGTCCTGACGTGGCGCCGTGTTGCCGAGATTTTCCGTCTTCACAAGTGTTCTGTCAGCAGCGATGATTCCCGGACCCTGCTGTACGGTGTCTTGAACTCTTTGGCAACCCGCCCCATTGATCGGTTGACTCCCATAGTTCGTACGGTAGTAGTCCGTATCGTCGATTGTGGAAAATTTCTGTGGAAATTGAGATTCGTTGGAGCTGGTGCCGAGCGATTCAAAAGTTTCAAGATCAATCGGCACCTGTGGCGAATGGTTGGCGAGATGGACCGGCTCGGTGGGTAGATTTGCATTGACCCTGATTTCAAGGTTTTTACGAGGGTAGGCAACAGTCGCGACGGGAGCCAAGAAACGGGGATCCTGGTGCATCCCCGGCACGGCCCATTGAGCAGGTAGAACAGGTATTTGGTGGCGGTTGAAGCTGGTTTGCCTCTTGTAGTAGACCTCCATCAGGTTGGGTGGTTCCGGGAAACGAATATCCAACGTGGGTAACTTGATGTCGTTCAAGTTTTCGATATCATCGTCGACCTCCAGCAACGTTTTCAGTTCCGTGTATTTTTCCTAGGCAGATACCATTATTATTATTATTATTATTATTATTATTATTATCATTATTGAATTATTATTAAAAGATTAATGCGAATACTGAAACTATTATTTAGACGTTGGATAATTTGAGAGTTGGAATGTCTCAGGTGTTCAATTCGATATCGAACGTTACAACAATTGGTGAAATGGAATTATCAGAAGGACTTCAAGTTCCAACAATGCTGTGGACTTTGCGAAATATGTGCTTTTTTCCGAATTGTTAACCACACAAAACCGTTCAAAGGGCAGCGTATAGTATACGCGACTGCGTTTATCAGGTGAATCTCATAACCCGCAATCCGGGCTTCTTCCTAGTAGCACTAGATTATCGATGATATAGCAGGCGAGGTAATTTAAATGTAAATGTAAATAACTTTATTTATTACAAATAACAATGGTTTGTAAAGTAATGACGATGGCTCAACGATTCTCAAGTGTATAATTAAATGTCGGCAAATGCGATTTTCGCTCATATTCGCTGATATCGATTTCTGAATTTTGATGGTAGGTGAAACGGTAGAACGAGTCACCATCCACGATCAGTTGGGTCTGAGGGTTTTCGAGTTTTTGAATGTAGAATAGGGTGTCCTGTTTTTTATTTTTATTTTTTTATTCCACCGGCCACCAGTCATAACTTTGGTAGTTGGTCTGAAACGAACCCACACCAAAGATGAGCATTGTAGCTCATGTCTAAGAGGTGCCTCAATAATTTTTTTCATTTTAAAGCGCCATATCGATAATCGGCTGTACGCTCCAATCATATTTTTTGGAATGGATTAAATGTGTAGTTTGGGCTTCATGCTGATCAACTTTCAACTCAGACCGGGTTTAGCCTGAAAAGCTCGTAAATTTTTTTTATTTTCTTTCAACACAAAAATTTAGGCAAACGTTTATTGTCATAAAAACCAAATTTCGCCAAAGGTTTAATCTCCTAGCCCCATTATTCGACCTTTTTTTTTGTCAATTATGGCGTTTTCACGTTTTTAATTTTTTTCTTGGTATTTATAAAAAGATATCGAACCGACAAAAATCACAGCTAAAGAAGACATCGAAACACATACAATCATATTTTATTTCATGCTTTTTGCAAAAAAATTGAGCTGGTTGAAAAACCAAGACATTCTATCTTGCTTGTAACTGTGATTTAATAGAGTCGTACCTACTTGTGTCCAATGTTGTTCTGACACTTCGGAAGTACTCCAACCTGTGCCCAATCGCAAGAAATCGTCGCAAATAATTTCCAAAAAGTGCCACAAATTACTTTCCTAGACGGCTTAATTAGCGATTCCATGATAAATTGGATTTAAAAGGCAACTATCTTTTTATTCATGGCTAACACACAAAAATTCATCAAATTCAATGTTTATCCATTCCCTCAGATCGTGATATATATGTATATTTTTTAATTTTATTAAAATAAAAAATGAAAATGTTGATTGAGGCACCTCTTAGACTTGAGCTACGAAGCTCATCTTTGGTGTGGGTTCGTTTCAGACCAACTACTAAAGTTATGACTGGTGGCCGGTGGACTAAAAAAATAAAACTAAAAAACAGGACACCCTAATGTAGAATATCTGTGTCCAGTTGTTAGAAAATAATCGGTAGCTATATTCGCTATCTATAGCACAGTTGACGAAATTATGTTTTTTTATTTCGAAGTTGTCCTTTTGATATTGAACCTACAATTGATAAATTTATTTGATCAATAATGTCTATAAAGGCTGTCTGTCCAGCAATATCTTAGCACCTCTACAGTCCTTGCATAAAAGAGCTCTGACTGACAGAGAATTATCTGCGGTATGCGCGGACAAGACAACAAGGACTTTGCCCACTCCCGCGGCAGCTAGCGCGTACAGGCTATCACTATATTTGATTTATCTCCAATTTCATTGAAGATATTGCGATTCTCTTTGAAGCATTTTGAAGACAAAAGAAGGATCTACGTCGTGACTTACGCCGATTTTGGAGCTTCGTTTTCAATTTTCCAAAAAACGCTGTCAGAGGTAGGAATATTTTGCGACGTGCTACGACGAAGACTAGACATTAATCAGAAGTTTCCGAAAGGTCACGACATAGATGCGTCCTTTACCTTCAATATGAGCCCAAAACCAATAAAATCTTACATAAGACTAGCGAGAAAACTTGTATGAGACGAAGCACAAAATCGCGATCTTTACGTCCAGAGCCACCAATCCGTAGCGCCTATGCCGAATTCTCCCGCGCTGGCTCACTAGGCAACGTCCTTAAGTGACATTTTACCTTCTGGCAAGCTACTCACAATGAGGTTTCAATTTCTTTCAACTTCACTATTGTATGACTAACTAGGTATACTAAAACATGTGAAAACTGAAATCTTTCAACTCAAAAAGAACTAGTAGGAACGCTACGGTTAATATCTCCCCATGTACAAAGGCAGTTGGACGAAAGTGTCACTATGATAATGCAGTCTCTACTTACAACCGTCTCCCGAAATCCCCGAAACTGTTGGACCCATATTGCAAGAGTGCAAAATCGAACCTAAAGCAGCAGTGGATCGCGGAACTTTCATTCATTGGTTGATCTGATATTTGATACGTTGATTTGTTGACTATTCTATCTTTAGCATACTACGTTTCCATGTTTTTTTTATGTATTTCACTTAGTCTACTTAATTTCAGATTTTATTCATGCTATTTTGTCCTATTTATATGTACACCTTTCAGGCTGAATTAATTAATTCATTGAAAAAATATCGAGTCAAATTATAATTCCGTTTCATGTCATTTATCATTTTTATATCGGTCGCTTCTCACGCTGCCTCTCTGCACATTCGAATTATACGGAGCAAACAAAAAGACTGCACTCGTTTTTACTAGAATAAATTGAATTACATCGTGTGAGATAGGAGTTGCGATACACCATCTCTGGCGTAGGCGTACATGGGTGGAATGATGTCGATGATCATCAAATTTGACCTACACACTGACCTTGTATTGTGCGACCGTAGTCCGCAGACGGTGTTCCGTCTCCTGCCACGCGAATTGAGCTTCGTTCGCGACAAACTGCTGACCGGTCGCCAATGTGACCAATCTGCTCGCGTCGTTTAGCATGTTGCGTTGATCGAAGCACTTTTCAATCGCTCTGTAATGTGACGGAAAAATTGTCACGTAATTATTTCCAAGTTTCTGGAACCTTGAAAATCTTTCCAACTCACTTATCGAGTGCAAATACGTTGAGGTTGAATTCCTGTGTCAAGGATTGGAGCTTCAACTTTCTCTCGCTCAGTCTAGTCTCGGCCAAGGCCCGTTGCTCCGCGTCACGCCGCTCCATCTGCTGGTTGATCCTGGCAAAATCAATGATTTCGTATGTAGTGTATATACAATCGGCACGACGAGCATATGACCGCTCGCTACTAATTTAGCAGGAGCTACGAGTACGAGTACAAATCATAGGCTCACATCGTTTCGGCATCCGCGCAGCTCTTATCTTTCAAACGAGCGTGATACTTTTGGAGTTTTTTGTCCATCTTGTCTCTCTCCCTCTGAAGCGTTTCCAAGTTGTTTTCAATCGCAGACTTTTCTCGCTTCAGTAGATCCAAGTTGACCTCCAATTCTGTCTTTTCTTTACCCAGACCATCGTACTTGTACATCAACTCGGTATTGCTCAATTTCAGAGCTACGTTGTCGTCACTCGTACGGCGCAGATCGAGCAGACATTCTTGGTATTTCTGCGTTATTTCCGATTTCTCCGCTTCGAGCAGAGCACAGCGAGCTTCGAGCCGATTGAAATCTTTTATGAGCTCCGAGATACCCTCTTGGGATACTCGTTTGTGATTTAGAAGTTCCTGCTGCAACACGCGAGCGTAATTCTCGGATGTCTGGGATTTCTGGGATTAGAGAAATGTGATTGATAATAGGATTTGGAAAATTGAACATAGAGTCCGAGGTAGAAGAAGCGGCTCCCCAAACACGTATAGGCTTTCCCGTTAGTATTGCACACCACTTGATTCGGCGGTTTCAATTTTTTTAATCAGTTTTCATGGCGGTTATCCATGTTCTACCAAGATAGTCAATACCACAGAGACACATCCGGACACGGAAATCTTTTAAAATACCATCATTCCGCATCCAAAAACTTGTTTCCTAGATCCAGCCACACGTGGGCGCTCCAATGATAGACTATCAAAAAAGAAAAAATAACAGTATTCGTAATATAAAAATATGGCTTAAAAAGCATGTCCCCAATAATGGCGCATGCAGGAGTAATGAAAACATTATCTACAAGCTCATAACAAATCGTTCAAATATAACGATGTGGAGAGTGAAATTTACGAAACAGATATTCAATAACATAAACTGCAGATTATTGTCATGTCTTTGTTACTCTTGCGCGCAATGTCACTAATAATACTATTCGAGCCATATTTATACAAACTGAGTACCAACTTTGGTACGTTGATTTTAGATAAAGTCACAAACGAACCACCCATGATCAGCTGGATGGGAAGAATTAAGTTTTTGGAGGTCAAACGCCCGTCTTTTGTTTGAAAACAATCGGAGGTTGTCTTGTCGAAGTTTGTAAAATCGATAACCAGAAAAGGGTTGACAAAAAAAAAAAAAAAAAAATTGGCAAAATTTACAGATGCTCCCGTGACATAAGCCGACGGCATAAAAAATTATAACAATTTGGAAAGTTATCCAGTCAAATCGTGTGCGATAATGGTTGGGAAACCTTGTATAGGGTCCAGTGTCGCTATTACCTATACACAATATCTTACCACTTGGTATTGCTCTACAACAGACTTCAACCGCGTAACAGTTTCGGCCATGCTGACTAGGTCACTTTCAATCTTCTGGACATTGGACTCTGCCTGCAAAACAGAATGTTTTTGTAGCCAATGATAATTGTCAGAACGCTTGTCATAGGTAATACTAATCATGTTCATTACCATAATATTCTGACCACGAGAAGACGGAAGGTTGTTTGATTTCTGTTCGGTGTCCACTAACGTTGTCCCTGTTGAAATATCCGAGTCTCGCTTCGCTTCGGCACAGCTCTTTGGAAGCTCAATCTCTGGCGCATTGGAATTGACCAACAACGGCGGTACCTCGTTATCGAGTCTCGCCTCATCGGCGGAACGGTCTTTATCAATAACGACGAGCTCGAGTTCGCTACCGGGCCTAAGGAGCTGAGGTTCCATTCCCTCCACCTGTCCGTTCATCCCAGCTCTGCAATCTCCCGACCCCTCGGGCTTGTCATCCTCAAGGTTGGAGATATCGGTCCCTTTGTCCGACTTTTTCGCCTGCGGCGACGAGCCATCCGTTTGTTCCCAATCCGGCGGTCGATTACCGACTAAGCGCGATATCCCCTCTGTCGTAGCGACGTCTCGTTCGCCCGCGCCATCTTTTTCGGGATCCGAATCCAGTTCACAGTCGGCTCTACCGCCGTTCGGTTCGGTGCTGCCGGACCCGTTAGGATTCACAGATTCGAGACCGTCGTTGCGGATAACGGGAAGGTCAACGGCAAAAGACGAACCTTCTTGGGTAATAGATTTCTGAGAGAAGACTTTGTTTTCCAGCCGTTGAAAAGTATCGACGTCAATAGTTTCGCTGTCATCACCGCAAGCGGTAGGAACTGTGGTCGAAATCATATCACGGTGGCCAATCAGAGGTGTACCGTCGGTCTAGATATGGAAATTTTTACATCAGTCGTTGATCCAATTTCATACGTGAAAAATAGAATGAGAAAGTGAACGTCAGTAAGTACATGTAGAATGTTATCCGGATGGATGTCTGTGTCTGTCTTTGTAGCCCTACCCGCACCAGCTGCCGGCAGTTTATTCTTTTCGTCGTAATCGCTGAATACTACGTTGACAGCATCGTCTACCGAAAATAAAAACATTTTCCATTGTCATTTGAATAACAGAGAGAATTAATTTTACACAACGGCTACAAGCCCAGAAACGATTTCATATATCACATCCCTTGGCTGCCTGTGTTTGTTCGGACCGCTGGCGGCCCAGCTTTTGATAATTGGTAACAGAGTTGCGCAAGCTTGATAGCGATCCGAGATTGAACGATTGTCCAGATTCCTTCCAGCTGAAAGACAAACTTACCGTGCACAGCGGCTGTTTGGAGCGAATCGGCCAGTGCGAATCTCAGACAACTGCACACTTCGTTCCCAACTACCGTATATAATTGTGGCAGATTCTCAGCAATTCCGATGTAATCACCGAGTGATACGATTTTGTAGGATTGTAGCAGGAACTCGCAGATATCTAACGAAACGACAGAAACAATAAGGATTTTGAAAATGACAAGAAATCACAAAAATACACGCGTGTAGAAACATGCGTGCATATGTAGAGTGGAATCGGAAATGAGTTTTGTTACCATTCTCGTTGTGCAATATGTCGCTGTAATTGTCGAAAACAAATTTATCTTCTTCCCACTTCTGTGAGATTTCATTTCTTTTGACGCACCCGATCTCTTTGATGAACTCGTAAAAATACCTGAAAGAATTGTCGAAGAATTATTAGATTGTACTTGGGTAACGGCGTCCCATAGCGACATCCTCTTCCATAGAATGGACTTGTTGCGAGAAAATCTATTCAATCTACTCACGTGAAAACAAACGTCTTGATCGCAGCCATTTTCTCGTCGTCGTTTTCAAAAAACGGACCCAAGACGTCTCCGATCTCCATCATCTGAGGATTGCCGTACATCTCAACATCCGGCCTCCACTGCAACACGCAACGGAAATTGTAGAAAACAAAAACCAAGTTTAGAAATTTCGAAAATTTCAGTGAGCATTCTTCACTCACTTCACAGTCTGGCTTTATACCAAAGTTATTTTGCCGCAGTATGGCCAACTTGGCCAATCGCCACTCCTTTTCGGCGCTAAAAATATTGAAAAATCATTTATCTCGTTACAAAAAATTGGAAATCGTGGAATGTGAACCGAGCGATCGTTCAAAGGATCTCCATCTCTGGGAGAATAGACGTGCATCTTGGTTGGTTCTATTCAACGTTACATAATCTTAACGAGTGCCGTATCGGAACCATCTATAAATGGACTTACCGATTTTCACCCCTGGCTTCTTTGGAACTGGCGCGAGGTGCGACGGCAGTGGCGACGGGCCGGCGTGTCTTCTCCACGGTACGCTTCGATTTCTATTAATACATATATCAATATTTGTTCGCTTGTAAAGTCAATTCTTGGCGAAAAATTATAATAGCATTTGAAGGTCAGCTGTCCCATAATGGTTAGTATTGAGAAAAAATGTCAGTCGTTGGTTTGTATGTAACTTGAAGAATTTTTCGTGTATATTTCGTCTGACCGTGATACCGACTCACCTGCTGCTTCGGCACAGCACCCTTGGTCGGTGGTTTTCGCTTCCCCCAAACTACCGGATTGGCGGGTGCGTCGACACGGGTTTTCAATGTACCGTCGTCTTCGTAAACTTCTATCGTGGTTATGAGGCTGTGACTGCCTTGATCGTCCTCGCAATTGGGGGTGAAGCATTTGTAGCCTGCTACGACGATGTCCTATAAAAATCGACCAGACGTCAATTGGCTGTCAATTGCCGCGGACCGGCTCCCGCCCAAAAAAAAACCCTCTCCCTACCTTGTCGGACAGTTTCTTCAGGCCGGACAGTTGGTCCTTTTTCAATTTCCAACACGCCAGATGAAATTTGATGGTGCACGGGTTTTTAGTGTTGCTACAGGTTAAAACTACCATTCCATTGAACGTGGGATCGCTGAAAGACAATAAATTGGCTAGCGATTAATGTGATTGGACGACAAACAATATCGCGTACCTGTGATCGTACGAGCTGGTACTCTTACCTGAAGTATATATTTCGGTCTGAACCGTACCATTGGGAGCTGGGAAGACAATCTATATCGCTCATACAACACACAGCGTCGGGGGGATGCCACTTGGAACATTCGTCCTTCAGTTGGGCGAAGGAAGCCTGTGTTGGAAAAGTTTCAAACGGTGCATCGTAATGCATGAGACTTGTGGGAGAAAAACTTTCGTCAACCCACCTACCGCCAGGTGAGCTTCTTTTGAATATAGTGCAAACTGAGGACCAAACTTGAAGCCACGGTTCGGCAAACGAGAGAGTATTATAATAAGATGAATCATCGGATAAACAAAAATTAACAGTCATACGTACCGATAGCCCATCTTTGGTAGATTCCTTGAGTATATCGTTCGATCCCGGTATCGTGTATTCTGTCAGATTAGCATTGCCCTCGAGGATGGCTGAACCTTCTTCGATCGTTTTCAGGGCCTGAGCGAACCTGGTGAACAAGTCGGCGTTAATACCGATATAAATACCCGAGTGTAATGAACCGTGTCGCACGAGTGAATGTTTGCCAAAGACCCGCAGATACCGAATAACAGATATCCGTTTGTAATTTCGAATCGGCATTCGTCGAGTCTGTATCCGTACGGCGTACCAACGCGACGAGGTAAACGAGTCTGACGTCTCGCGACGTTTCTCAAACTCGATTACATTGCTCACCTGTAATGTTTGTGGTGAGCCAGACTTATGGCGTAATACACGGCTGGGAATATCGCCGAACATCGTTTCTCCAGGGCGACCAATAATTTAACAGCTTCCGACAGATTGTTGGGTTGATTCGTTTCGAGCAACGAGAGGGCCAGCATATAACACACGACGTGTTCGTTGATTTTTTCGAGATGCGGCTAAATTTAGGAATAATAAAAAGATTAAGCAAACGCTCGGGGCCAATTCGGATGAATCTCGATTATTAAATCACCTCCAGGGTGGCGTCCGTGATTATCTCCCAGGCCATCCGATACTTGGTGGCGGCTGGACCGTAATGCCCAGAGTTGTAAGCCTCGAAACTCTCTGTCAACAAAGTATCCACCTCCTGGTGGGCAAACAAATATTATAACGTTATCGAGCCGCGGTATCCGAAAGAGACATCCGGTGACCCAGGAATGTCGTATTCCCAAACCACGACACATCCCCTCCTCTATAATTATAAAAGCCTCATGTTTTTGCGGTCTGATGCAATAACAACAATCTGACCTTCTATTCTCCGTACCACAGCTGAGTCTTGATCGAGACGAGCAGAGAAATAACGGTTATAAACTCGCTCCACTTGTAAGTAAAATTAATCAATGACGGAAGTAACCAAGATCTAAGATCTATTCACCTATTATATCTAGTTCGCTATTAGACATAATTTTGTAAATTGTCAAGGAATATCAATAATTTACGTTACATTACATTCCATACGATGGAAGAAGATTCAAAGCATGTACGTCGCATGAGTAAATCGATGTACCACTACTGTTATCTATCATTATATATGATGTATCTATTATTATATATATGGAAGTTCCACCCGTTTAACCAACTGACCTTTGTTTTCATCTTTGCTAGATCCATTGCGGAGATTCTGGGCTCGTTTTGACGAAGATCGGGTAGTCGATGCTTGGGATCCTCTAACTCGTGCGCGTTGTGATTATCGTCCTATGGAAATAATGGTAATGGTAAGATCCAAGACCCGAGTTTGAATTAGCTTCGGCGCGAATATTTGAGAAATGTGAAACACGGCTGTGTCTTACCATTTTACAAGGTGAGAGACCGGGATGGAATCTTATCTGCTCTTGCTGAGCACCCTCGGCTGGACCTCTGGTCACCTCTTTGGCCCGTTTTTTCTTAGGCCGCGACACCAAACGAAAATGGTCGGCGATGAACTGGAAATTTGAAGATTCTCGGAGGTGATTAGAATTGTAGCGACGTGTCGCACGTCAATATTGTGTCTCGGACCTACAACAGACTCGACGACGGTCCGAGACGGTTCTACGCGCGTGTTTGTTATAATTGATTTGTGAAATTTACAAATCTGCACGTGTTTGAATGTCTTTTTGGTCGTGTCAGACCGTCTTTTCGCGGCTTACGCCCGCGCGGTAATCGATGATTCGTGACGGATAAGAACGATTCATTTATTGGGATAATTGACCTTCATCACACACAAAAAACAGTCACACACCTCGAGACCGGACTCGAACGTTGGAATAAGTAAATAGTTGAATAACATTCACCCGATCGGCTTGAAACTGCGCTAATTCATCGCCGTCAGCGTTCGTTGGAGATCCCACCGACTTTCCTGCTTCGTCCGCCTGTGTGTTGTCCACAATATTTGACCCTGAAATCCGGTAAAATGGATGTAAACAAATGTGTGTGTACGTTATCCTAAACGTAACCTATAACTAGACGATAATCAAGAGTGACAATCGCCGCGGTGATGTCACGGGTCGAACGACGAACTGACCGACCAACCTTTGCAGTTGATGCCGGTGCTCATAGTAACGAGCGACTGTGACCGCTGCGAACCGAACACCAGATTTGGAAAAAGCGATACAACGTGTGAACTAGGATTCCTCAAAAAATAACCATCGTACAACGTGTGATGACTGCAGGACGCAGGCAACTGAACACTGAACAGTGAACACCGAACGAGTACGTGTAGCATACGACCGCGCCCGTTGGCGGCGCTAGCGTACACCCGCGCGGTCACGTGGTCCCTGTATTCGAATATTCAAAAACCTGCGAATCGCTGCGGCAATGACAATAAATTGTCGTAGCACTCGTTGGTCGTTGATCGAATGGTTCATCAACAGTCGCGTTCCGGAATTCGCTGCTAGCGCTGAAAATCTTGCCAGAGGAAGACGGGGCTAACAATAAGTAGCAACAATCCAGCAGTGTTGGGAGGACAAAGGACTGATGACTATACTGCCAGCTCGTTTCGGAACCCAAGCAAAGTAGCAGCGTGGTAGCGGTGAATGTGAAACAGCAGCATTTTGCAACATTACGTACACATCCTATTATGTCGGCAGCGAAATGCTGCAGATCGACGACCAATAAGCGCCGAGGCAGTGATCTGCTTAATTCGCGTTGGGACATAGTGGGTTTGCCCGGATTTCGAGGTTTAAATATAGAAAATTTGAACAGACAAAGTCGAAACAAACTTCCATACGTGTAGCGATACACACGCATACGTATGAGAGTTGAGTTTTGAATATACATCTTCTATCCGCGGGGTACAACTGCATGAGAAACTATAAATAAATTAAACGCCATGCGTATAGGTATAGACCCACGCATCGACTATTGTATAAAAGCGTCTTTGGCATGAAGCTTGCGGCCCCCCGCCTCCCCATCACCACGTAATACGTATACATACACAATATGCTGCTGAGTAGACGCGGTACCTCCCGTTGGTACATACATATCTACCTATCTACCTATACATATATCGTGTACACCGATACGTGGAAAAGTTGCATGTATGGTACGCTCATATACACCGTATATGAGTGAGGTAACAGTTTTCATCAAGCTTACATAATCCACAGTTGATTATTTTGAAATGACGAAGGAGCTGGATATCTTTCCGTCTATCGTGACAAGGCTGCAAGAGGTAAGGTCTGAAACTGTTGATACGCCAGCGCTATTATATTTATATGTATATGTATATGTATACCATACCGTTCGAAGACATTTTTACAAAGGCGCTAACCGGTCCATGACTTGGTATCACAATCGCAGCTAGGGGCTTGTTGAGAATTTTGGCTGGATAAGACAACTATGATAATCCTGATCCCCAAATTTTCGCACCGAATCACTGTCGAACGGACAATACCATAGAACTTTGTGAATCGTGTGGGTCAGCTGCGCGCTGTGTCTCATAGATAATTTGTAGACCTCTAAAGAAAATACCCAAATATACCAATATTTATATCTTGCGGCGTTGTACTACCTTGTGATAAACAGAACTTGCAAAGTAAACGGCAATGACGGTGAGTATGCTGCATTGCATTGATGACATTATGTATAATTTTCGTTTGTTGGAATTACATCGCCAAATATTCGTCATCAGCACGACAAGGGCCTACGCGCTGGACGCTTCCACCTGACCGGCCGGATGAGCCGCGTACTGAATATTTATTTTAGGATGTAACTAAAATTTCGATTTCCTGGCTATTTTCATAGTCGCTAATTCTGCAGATTTCGTCGCAATGTCGGCAGGTGGCGCGTAAAACTGTTGTATCAATTCACCGTACTAGTGACTAGTGAGTGGCCTGCAGTGCGTAACAAATAACAATACATACCGCGGAATTACTTCCTACGTCAACGGTATAACAAAATCGGCGGTATGGAAATGTCGGATAACTGAACGATTCTAAAACGCACTTTCGAATATTTTGAAACGACAGAAGAATACTGCCATAGTGGATCTTAAACATATGAGGATACAAAATTATAATAGACTAGCTTATACCTACTATACGCGCGCTCCGCGCGCGCCTCACCCGAATTCATGATCTTATTTTACATCATTGATCAAAAATCAAAATTTTATCACAGCATTCATGTCCTTTTGTATTGAATTTTCAGATTCAGGAATACGTTTTCGAGTCAAAAATATGGTTGTACACAGAAACGGACAGCTTCAATCAAACAAACTGTCAATCTGATCAATTTTTTTATTGAAAAAAACTGATGAGAAAAATTAACGGACGATCCGGGAATCGAACCCGGGATCCACGGATGCTTAGCCGGAGACTTACTCCACTAGACCACCGTCTTCGCCCACAGATCACGTCAATTCTTCTCATCATATTTACTAGTTTTCTCGCAAGGTCTTGTATTGTTTTCGTGCTCGAGTATGTTATGATTCAAATTTTTCTTGGTGTGTAGCACTGTCTATAAACACAAGGCAAAGTCGTGTACATCATTGTTGTTTTTTCAATAAAAAAATTGATCACTCTAATTTGGTTTACATTAATAATCCCATCTTGGGCGACACATCCGTCGTAATTATTAATATAAATGCAACTTAAAGGCCGCGGTGTACATGTGAATGAAACAGTCCTACTAGTGACACATCCGTCACATAGGCAAAACAATGATGTACACGACTTTGCCTTGTGTTTATAGACAGTGCTACA
>JAFFZH010009976.1:3446-33174 GCA_018420115.1 Euura saliciscinereae | reverse complement strand
GCGATTTTCCCAAGTTTTTATTCTTCTTATTATTATTGTTATTTTTTATTAGATTTTTAGCCGAATTATCACATAGTATTAGTTCAATTTATGATTATTTTTTCAGTCCGGGCTCGACACATCAATTTTTTAATTTGAATTAACTCGCGTTAATATTTTCAATCTAATTTCAATCTAAATTCGTTAGTTTTTTTTTTCACTTTTTGTAAATTTTTCTCAATTCGAATAAATTCGGAATAATTCATGTTAATTTATACTAATTCATTCAATTCTTGTCAATTCGCATTATACTTTGATTAATTCAAGATAATTTCCTTTGATTTCGCCTAATCCAAATTAATTCAATCCACTTTCGTTGATTAAATTCAAATTTCTTTCAATTCTTCTCAATTCGAAATAATTCATCTAATGCAAATTAGTTCATATCAGTTATTTTCTTCTCGGTCTTGCTTTCAAGAATTCTGACTTCAAGAATTTGAACTAAACGATGACCTATAATCGTTATCAAGAAAATGTATAGGTCCCAAATCTATATAATTTCATTATTGCGTAGAATTATATTAATAAATTGGACTAAGAACATTAAAAATGGTAAAAATGTCTCTTTTTCCATAAATCTCAAAATCGATGATCAAATATTTAAAATCTCTTGTAATCTTCTTTCACAATTTTCAAATCAGTTTTAAGAGACTGTGACTTCAAGTCTTCAAAAAACTTCTTTTTTTTCGCTTTTTCTATTCGAAGTGGAGAGCTGCGGTCAGAACTAATTAATTCGCTGTAGAAAAAAGAGAGAATATAGTAACAAAATAATTATTGGCTGATTATAGAACAAACGTTTCTATCGATAAGGAGAAAAAAACGTTAGAACTACAAGAAATCTAGCTAGAATGGAGATATCAGAGTTAAACCGAAGCTCACTATTAAAAAACAATGTCAATGGTACTGCTTTTGACAAGATGTATCGTTTTTTCATTCTTTTAGATCCTCGTAATCAAGTTAGTTGTAAAAATTACTCGATAAAAGAAGAAAACAAGTCGAAAATTAAAACTGATAACCCAACTGCTGTGGGAATTAATTTAGATCACCGATGGTCATCATGAATTTCCACAATCTCGTTAACCCTTCGCTGTCACACTGGGTCAACTTGACCCATTCCCGATGTTAAGGGGAAATATCTATGAATTATTGCTTCTGAGTATTTTTTCTATGGAACTTACCTATACAGTATCAAACTATTATTTCCTCAAAATATCTCACTTTAGAAGTATCACTCACAAATTGTATGAAAAAATATTGAAAGTTAAAATCGTTGTGATTCTTTCAGTGAAAGAGGGCACATTTTGATTGTTGATGAGAAAAGATGATTTGAATGGTTGATATTTGCATTATTCATTGATAAGCAAATCATTAAATTTATTATTGAATAAAATTGATGAATAAATTGTAATCAATTTGATCGCTAGAGTTACCATTATGACGTGAACAAATGGAGGGATAACTTCTGGTTTGATTATGAGATTCACAAGTGGACGTTTCAGCTCCGAATTGATGTGACTTCCACATTGTCTTGAATGAGGTCAAAACAGCCTCGATTTTCTGCTTGTCGAACTATCAATCGAACCAAGAAATTCGAACACGTGTACGTAACTGGAATAACATTTCTGAAAACATATTGAAAATCATTCGCCTGGGTTGTCTCGTATAACTGACTCACTCATACAAGCACAATCACAAATACGACATAACACACGCTCAGAAATGTCGAACTGTGGCCAATGATGATCCGTTCGAGTCTACAGCCATTTTTCCACCCCCCACCGTGATTCCATCCACATCTTTTCGAGAGTGCCATTCGATTGCTGCTTCAAGAAGCGTGCGGAATTCCGTTGCCTTTTGCAGGTGTTCAAGCGATTTTTATCCATCAAGCATTCGAGGTATATTCGCATATACAGTTTTGTAAAATGAGAGCTGAAGTTTGGTGCGTAATTTTTTGCGCACTCGGGACATTTGCGCTTCGTGAAGAGTCCTTCGAAAAACGTGTCCTCGAAGAGATGTGCAGGCTGAGGTGTCCGCCTGAGGTGAGTTGGAATATACGATCTTGTCTGGTAAATTATCATACTTCACTGGATATATTTGAACCTGGAAGAAAACAAAGGCAGGATGAAACTGGAAGAAATGCTTAGAGGCTAATTCATACCGACGAAGATTTTCGAGTGTTTTTCTGCTCGAATTCGCAGAGTTTCTAGGAAACATAAAGATCATTGAATAGTATCAGCCCAAAATGTGACTTTATGGGGACTTTTCACTGTCTCCCTCGTCTATGAATTGAAATGACGAGCAGAAAAGGATGCGCTTCTTCGACAGTTGGATCTTCAAGATCAGCAAAGTCGGGTAAATGCGATAGCTGAATTGCACAGACGTTGTAAGATCTTCAGAATACGCCTTGGATAACAGAATAATCTACGTTTGATTTGTTTCTCGAATAAGGTATTGTGCTATTTCCTTTTTTCATGATCAGCCGTATCGCAGGGCTTGGAATGATCCGTGCAAGAAAAATTGCATCGAAGCTCTGCCAAAAATCGAAGGTGAGTCTAGACGATCTAATCGTGTCATTTTATTACTGCTATGATTCATTTCTTCAAGTTCCATGGGACGATCAAGAAGTTTTTAGCAGTGTCTTGTACCCGAGTGAAATTGAGTGATATTGTGAGCATGGGAATTATTCCGGTTCGATGTTTCTGAATATCAGAATCACAGATTGAAGAAGCAGAGGCAAAAGCTACGCTGGTATGTCGAGACGTCAGTTTCATCATCCTTGGTCATAATCCTGGGGTTTTCGTCATCGACCGTCGCCCAGTTGGTGATACCAAATGGAGTGAAGCAGTTGTGGTAAGGATTGATTCCAAGTTACACTGTAACGCTTTAGAGCCTCATCAAAATTGATCAGCACCTGAAACAAGTTGTCTCCGTAGATTCGCGAACCCACGACATATATGCGTCAGCTGTTCCCAGGAAAACCGTACGAATACCGCATACGTCGGATCTTGGCGAGTGGCCTTTCCAAACCTGAAGTCATAGGACCGTTCGAATCATTCACTAGTACGTCGCTAAATTGTATATTTGTCTCGACACGAGCTTCCACAACTTAATTTATCAGTACTCACGTGATATTCGTTACAGCGAATTTTCGCAATCTCAGGAAAATCTGAAACGTCTCGATGTCAGAGTTTGAGACGGAAGCTGACGACCCGCATCACTTGAAATTCGACTTGAGTTTCAGCCCCTCTGAAGGTGAGTTCATGAATCGACGACTTATTGATATCAAGATGATTGACTGAGTTGATCGACGTTCAACTTGATTCTTGTATCTATGTTAAAACTGATGATCAATGATAGAGATGAAGATAAACTTCAGCTCTTTGTTTAACTTTGAGATTGATGTAAAATATGTGGCCATAGATCAGAGCTGCGCCTACGAGGCCACATTGCGGGACAACGACAATCGTAACACATTGATAGAGTTCAATGCGGTAAGCAAATGACGAATCATTAATCAGACTGTGAGAGAAGTTCAGCAAGAGATTGGAACCTTTCATGTGGCCAATTTTAGACGTTTACAGTCAATTTGAAATACAAATCGTGTGGAAACTACAGAGCAATGGTAGTTGAGTTTCTTACGTGACCGATTCTACGTGCTTCTCACCAGACGATGGAGCTACGTACAACTTTCGGAAGTTTGGAGTTCGAGAGAGACTACTTCGTCGAGATAACAACGTTCAGTACCTCAAACATCGCGAGCCCTAGAACTGTGAAGGCATTCACCACTCCTACTTGTCGGGACTTCCAGAAAAATTTAATACTGTGTAGTAAGTAAGATAAGTGACTCCATTTCGACTGAGTCAGCAATAGGCCGATGAAACTGGTTCGAAAACTGCTTCCATTGATTGATCCCCCCGCAGTCTCTCTTTTCCGCTGGCCCAAACATCACAGCAATGCTGAAATCTGAGCAAATCGATTATCGTCGATGCGATGTTTCAATTGTTTCTATAAAATGTGGATAACTTGTTTCAGAACCAGCGAAGGTCACGGGTCTGAACGCTACGATGATTCGCAGAGGAGAAGATATCTTCGATGTCACAGTGACGTGGAACACTCCAAACTTTATTCCTGACTTCTACGAAATACGCTTAGGCGAAATAGACGTCGAAGACCCCGAATTTCGCAACGTTTCGGGGGTGGGTGAATTTCAGATACTACAAATAAGCACACTGAAATGTGTCAATTTCGAAAAACTTGAGACACACATCTTTTCTGTTCTCAGAATTGGACCAAGATGATTTTTTCTGTAGTCAAAATTGTTGGAATGGCCGACTTATCCATCAGGGCAGTTTCTCCCGGTGGCGCAAGTGAAACGATCTACAAACGTTTGAAATCACCCGAAGCACCATCAATCTTCTTAAGTATGAATCATCTCAGCTGATCAAACTGATCAGTCAATCCTTTACGACCATAAACATACATTTAGTAAGCAAATGTCACCATTACATCAGAGAAACATACATTTTTATATAAATAGGCTTCATCACCGTGGCATTAATGTCCAGCGCTACAGTCGTGATGATTGGTACCTGGATCTACGTCTGTCGTAGGCACGGAAAACGAAAACCAGATGCGGTAATGTCCATATATCTTGATCCGATTAACCCTAGTCACTTACATTGGGGTCTGGGTGACCCCAAGTCATGTGTAATTAATATAGAAGTTTCCAGAGGTGTAAGTGACTAGGGTGAATACATTATAGTCACTCAATCCTTTCAGAATTGCTGACCTATTCCACCTACTTTTTCGGTGACAAATCAACCGAAGAAGGTTTTTAGTTGATCTCTGGTTGAAAAAGTTGATGAAATTTTACCGTCTACTTATATTCCTTACTTAGGTAATTGAGATTCAATCTGATTACTTACTCGAGCAACGGAAGCCCCAGCAACTCAGCAACGTTTATGTATAAGCCTAAAAACCTGGAATTGGTCAATAATCCATCTTCATATGGTGAGTATATCGGTGAACGCATTTTTAGAAACTCAGCATTGGTCAGAATGACAAGATCTGTGATCTGATAAAATAAAATAATGATAAGAACAAAATTAATTACAATTATTAATCAAATGATATTGAGAATAATTGGATGAAAATGAAAACTTAATCATTCAATTAGGTGTTTAATTGAGATAAGTCTATAATAATTCAATTGTTAATTTTGAATATACATATATATTGTAAAAAATAAATTATATTGAAAATTTTAGATGCCACTAATCAAACGCTTTTCTCTTTTATTTCAGCGAACTGGATATGATTTTATAACGTCTTTTAATGACTTCGTTGTTGATCGAACCTCTGAAATGAATGTGACAGGATCAGGTACCACAATTTACGAACGTCTTATTGTGTCAGATGTGACAAAAGTGACGAATATCAATCAACGATCCAAAGTTATAGCATTAGTGATATCGTCTGTGAGCTTCGCAATTAATTTCCTCACAACATATGGCGATACGATAGAGTATATGAATAAAAAAAAACAATCTACACATCATTGATTTTTCATCCTTGCCGATTTGTATTAGCGTGTGACTTTGAAATTTGCAAATCTGACCTAAGATTCTCAATCAGCGGTTCAAAAAACCTTCGAGTACCAATTTTTATGAGATTTTGAAAGTTTTTAGTTTTTTGCCCTAGCAAATTGGATTTACCATTTTTAATTTCGCGAAACTGACTTCAGATTCGTGATCAGCGAACCAAAAGACCATGTGGTACCAAATTTCATTCAAATTCGTTGATCCGTTCTCAAGATATTGTCATTTTTGTTGTATTTTTTGAAGAATTTTGATATTCAAATAATTCGGAAGGTACTGAACCGATCAAAGCCAAAATCTAATCAGTTCTAAGTTAGGGAAAGCCGCGTCGATTGGCCCAATTTGGTCAAAATCCGCACACCCGTTCTCAAGATATCGTCCCGACAAAAATTTGATCACAAACATACATACGCAGACCTAGGAGGCTCTTGGACCCCTTTATCACTTATTGAAGTCTGCACGCTTATATCGCGCCGTTTCTACTGTGCAAGCACGTTTTTCTTGATCTGATATTCAAACTTACAGAAACGGACCACCATTCGAATAGTGAGATGCAAAATTGTTGTAATGTTGCTCGCCTTCGTCGCCTTGATTTTTTCCTCCTGACATTGTTCTGAACTCGGTTCATAAAGATGAAAGCACAAATTCGATTCCTGCTGATCATTCGGCTCGGGACATTTGTGCTTTGCGATGCTGCATTCGAAGATTCGAAGATATGTGCGGCTGATGTGAGATGGATAATACACTATCTGATCTGTTATCATTTTGTCGCCCAAAGTTGCGGTTTGCCTTACAGACAATCATGAAAATACAGGGATTTTGACTTCAAAGCCTAATGACATCGTTAACGCAGTTCTTTCTGATGAAGTAGTTAATTTTTTTTTCTCCGAATGCTATCTATTTGTCGTAGTTTATTTCTAGAAAAGAATTAGATTATTGTCATCCTTATCGTAAAGTTGTATCATCAAAACCAATTTTGGTACCAAATGGTCTGTAGGGCAAACCAACTCTACCCGCATAGATTGAAATATACTATAATATATATATATCAGAAATATATTGTTATAATTCAAGCCGTTATGAATTATTTTTCGTGTGATTTTCACGAGTCTCACAATCAGATTCACACACAACACATTATTTCATGGTCGACGAAAGTTTCGATATATATAATACTGATACTCTTATCAGAAGTCATGAGATTCCTTACATAGCCACAATTAACTCTGAATTATCAAGTCACCGCGAAATATGAAGTTATCACATCCGGTTGGACGCGGAATCGAGCTGATGCAAGCCTCTAAACTTCTCGTTTAGTTATGTTCAAAAAGATACTATACATTCCATTGGAATTTTGGGAAATTTGATGAGAAATTCGTGATCAGTGATTCGACCGGAAAACCTTTGAGTACCATTTTCAATCATATTGATAATACTTTCAGATTTTGGTTAGGACATTGAATTCGCCGTTTCGAATCCTGCAAATCTGACTTAAGATTCGCGATCAGCGACCCAAAAAACCTCCGGGTACCAATTTTCGTCGAAATTCGTTGACTCGTTCTCAAGATATAATCATTTTGAATTCATTCTGTAGAATTCTGTCATTCTAATCATTTGAAAAGTACTGAACCTATCAAATAAAAAATCTCATCAGTTTCGAGTTCGAAATAGCAGCGGAGATTGTGCCGATTTTCATCGAAACCCGATCTGTCATTCTCGAAATATCGTTAGACAAAAATTTTCAACGGATACGAACAAGTGCATGGTACGTATGGACTCTGTCTGCGAAATAATCCCAAATAAAAGTGAGGAAGGTCGCGTTTTTACACGAGCAGTTGATTCCATTAATTTGTTTTCTGTCCCATTCATCTGCGTAATTTATATGTTTCAGAAAAAGTCTCGACAAACTTGCATCGAGACTCCGCAAGAAATTATTGGTGAGTTATTCAGAGTCTAGAGTCCTTTGAATTTACCCTCCTCTGATAATTTCGTGAACCGATGAAAAAAAAGTAACAAGGATCAGTGCATATATTTTGAAACCAGTTTTACATAACAGAATGCTGAGCAGAATGAGAATTAGAGGAGGAAAACATAAATACAGAAGAAGAAAAATTACTCACACGACAATAATTTTATATTGTCGAAAATTTCCGATTGAATTTGACGAGGGGGGGGGGGGGGGCTTGACCTATCAATGCAACTACAAGAAGCATTGATCACTAATAATTGTTGATTTTATTCTGAATGCGTTTTTTCACAATAAGGGTACACACCAAATTCCATCAACAAATATTGAAAGTTTTCGGAATCATGGATTTTTCTACTTCCAGCTATAAAGTAGAATAACTAGTATCTGTGAGTATATTCACGTAAGATATCCGATAATCAATATAATTCTGATTGATTAAAAATTTCATCATTGCCATTAGTACACTACTTTACTTGTCACGTTAAAATTCAAGTGTGCAGCCGATAACATCTCTTCCTAACTGAAGAATAATTGAACCAATAGGTCGAATAACGGCTTCAGTTGACTTCCATCATTTTTTCAGAGACGCTGATTCAGGTATTTTGCAGAATCTCAGCTATGCACCCTGTGAATCCTTGATTAATGTTTTTGTCAACAGTTGAAGTGTAGTGTTGACAGTTGATTCTCCGCTTGCTATTTTTCTGCCAAAATTACTCAAGTCAACCCATATTAGGCTCAATTTCGGGTGACACGGTGGCCTAGTGATGTCAATGAGCAGGTCATACGACAGCAGTAGATCTCGATTCGATTCCCGGTCGTCCACATGCATCTTTTTCCATCCAGAATTCATTGGGAGTGAATTTTTTCCGCAGAGCACTGACACCAGAATACATCTGGGTGAGCTGTTACCAGGAAGTCCGTAAGAGTACCGTCTTCATTGTATTTTGGCCACTGGTGTCTCCAAACCTGGGACATTTGGACGTACGTAACTGAATTTTCGATTTTTTTAAGAGATTATTCAGTTTGTTGAACAAATGTTCATTAAAGAACACGACATGGCCGATAAAGCCCTACTTGAAATCTAATCGTGTATCCGTTTTGTGTTTGCATGTGTTTCCATGTTTAATTTCGTTAATATGCTTTTAGATCTGAGCCGCCTTTATATTACGAAGCCGAATTGTAGGACAGCAGAAATCGCTTGGAAGGTGGCTGCAGGACCGATGCAGTAAGCGAATGAGGAATAATTGATTGAAGTTGTGGGATTATTGCCGATCTGATCAATGTTTGAGTCGATCTCCCCAGATGTGCAGTGATCACAGACTTTAATGGACAGTATATAACATAAGTCAATTCGTGACATTGCGAATATATATGCATTATGCATGTGTGGAATTTCACAAGAATTTAACATTGTGTGGTGAATATGAATGAATGACAATATGAATTATGAATTACAATTGACTTGTTGACAGTTGAGCAAATGCTTATCAAGTGAGATCATAGAATCCACATAATAGGAGTCTGTGTCTACCTTTCGAGTTTTTGAACCTTTCGGTCTCTTTTTTTTCCATCCACATTTTTCACCGGCATCCGCATTCTTCGTGGACGAAGGAAAAAAAATAGCGGAATGGCCGTGGCCTTGCCTCGGTCTAACATAATATTAGCCGCAATACTCGATACTCTTTGATCGAAATCGGTTGACAGCAGGTCAACAAAACGACGTAGATCTCAGGTTTATAACGTAATCGGATCAGACTTATGTCAGAAAATCAATCTTAACGCGCGACTCACGCAGGTATTAGTATAAGAACTCTTAATAATCGTATGATTTCTTGAAGAAAAAACCTTTATAGACCCAAATTGGAAGTTCAAATCAAATCGATTCATTTTCTCACATACAATTATTGTGGGACTTTTTTTTTCTCTTATTTCTCCTTATTATGTTACAGAAAATTAGATATCAGTAAAACGTCATTAAATTGTAATAATATATAAACAAATAAAATGAAAACATGACCTGATTACTTTTTCGTGAACTACTTTACTACTCGAATATTATGTGAAAGAAAATCCATGTAAAAATCAAATTAGTCCACTTTCTGTATCACCAATTGCAAACTATGATAGTCATTTACTAGATTCGAATTATTCGTATTGGTTGATTTAAGGATGTACTATATATAGGCTATACAATCTCAACCAAAAGTGAGTCTCGTCGTCAATATTGAGTACTTCAAGATGAGATAAAAATCGGAAAAAAATCAACCACAATCAAGATGATAAGAGTATTCATTTTCAATAATAATAATGCCCAAAAGTTATCAACAAATTGTTTAAAAAAATCATTGTTTAACAAATTTCCTGGTGACGTTATTTTTTTCCATGTCAAATGAATTCGTTAATCTTTCTGAATACACATGAATTTTTTCAGAATTTTGTCACTTTTTAGAAATTTCCGTTTTCGAAAATTTCTAACGGCTGTATTTACAAAACTATTAGTTCCACGCTCCGGAAACTTCGGAATTGTAATCTACATCGTTTCCACAATAACATATCCACAATTCAGATTTTTTTTCTCCATTTTTCAAAATCGAAAACGGAAATTTAAAAAAAGTGACAAAATTCTGAAAAAATTCATGTGTATTCGGAAAGATTAACGAATTCATTTGACATGAAAAAAAATAACGTCACCAGGAAATTTGTTAAACAATGATTTTTTTAAACAATTTGTTGATAACTTTTGGGAATTATTATTATTGAAAATGAATACTCTTATCATCTTGATTGTGGTTGATTTTTTTCCGATTTTTATCTCATCTCGAAGTACTCAATATTGACGACGAGACTCACTTTTGGTTGAGATTGTATGGCCTGTACATCCTTAATTCAACCGAATTGATCCATTTCAATTTCAAATTAATATAAACTCCCCTCGATTCAATCAAATTCAAATCCTTTTCTCAATAACCATGAATCTTTAACCTAATTCGAGTTCGAGTCAATTGATAGAATTCGTCTTCATTTTTTATTCCGAATTCGATATATTTCAATTCAATTTGATTTGCCTTATTATTCGTTAAATTCCAATTCATTTCTCTACACATTCGAATTGATATTTGAACATTTTTATCGATTGTTTGTATTTTCTATAAATTTGAAATGATTCAGGCTAATTTGAGTAAATTATCTCATTATCATTCAGTCAATTCTCAGTCATTGATTCGAAATCAATTAATGGAATTCAATTAATACAATTCGACTCCATTTTCCATTTTCAATTTAATTTCTACCAATTTAATTTAATGTGTCTCATAATTCGTTGAATTCGATTCATTTTTCCACGAATTCAACTCAATTCGATCCATTCTTCGTACTCTTTACACGTTCAAAATAATTCAGAACGACTTGAGACAATTGACAATTTTCTATTTTGAATTTCATTTATTCCAATACAATCTAATTTTTCCGGAAATTCAATTCATTTTTCCACGAATTCAAGTCAATATTCAAAAACTTCGATCTATTCTTTGTATTTTCTATACATTAAAAATAATTCAGAACGATTTGAGTAAATTATCTCGTTATAATTCAGTCAATTCTCAGTTAATTCGCATTATGTAAATCATTCCTCATTCATATTCGGTGATTGACTCAGGTAAATCAAAGTTGTTTCATGAATTCATATCGACAAGTCGATTTAACGAGTCTTGCGGCAAGTACATCGAAAAAAAAAAGGATTTTTAATACGCCACGTGAGACTCGCCGATTCTATTTCCCCGATATAGAAATACAATCCTGAAAAGATGACCCGAAATTATAAAAATGAGAAGATGTCGAACGTCGACGTTGATGTAAACCGTACCACATGTGGGACCACTGCAGGCGCCAAAAGTTCGAACTACGACCTAAAACGACCCGCCAGACCCCGACACACATTTTACCACTTCCAGCACACTTTCGAGCTCGTATACAATTTACGGTATCCCGCCACTTTGATCGCGCATGCGCGATACCGATTTCCTTCTTTTTCCCTATAACGTGGTCATCCAATTTTACAACTCCGAACAGAGTGGTCGAGGATACCTCGCCGACACCAAAACTCTTCCTGTCATCATCATTCGTACAATACGTCGGTGATTTGTGCAAAATTTACTGCTGTGTGACGTAGGTTGCTCGTCTGTGAGGCGCATTTCCCAGTGTGTCTAACTACTTTAGCATCCAATTTGGACTCATTTATACCCGGTGTGAAGTTATATTATATCGAGCTCCTAAAACGTGGCCCGAAGTGTTAGGATAATTTTTTCTTCGACTATTCTAAGATCCACGATTTCCACCTGTGTCTACGATCGCGCGCCGGCTTCAGTCGACAGGTGTTTGTAAACATCATAGTAGGTCAAGACCAGAACACGATTGATAGTAGAGTGTACGCTACGACTACAGGTAGATTCGCACGTAGATACTACAAACTTGACAATAGGACGACTTGGTGCTCGCTATTATTTACTGCAAATAGTGAGTAAATTTGGCAAAATGAGATCAGAAATAGGATTCATGGCGGTCTTTGTGCTCGGAACGATCGCGCAATACGAGGATGCATTCGTGAAGGTTGTCCTTCCGGAGATGTGCACCCTCAGGTATCAGCCGGACGTAAGTCGACAATAAATTTTATCAGTAAGCTACAATATACTGACCTGTGACCACAAAAACTAACCCAATGACTAAATTTCATGTTCAATCGATACTCACACCTGAACAAGTTCACACAGCTGGACGACGAAATATGGAGATCGAGTCACCTGTTACATCGATACAACTAGTGAACGTTCGCGCAAAAAATAACACGAAATATGCTCATTTGAATTTATCTCGGTATGATATAACTGTAAAAGCTCGATCCCGGCATTTTTTTTCTTTCTCTCTCTCTTTCAAAAAATTATGACACGTTTTTTAGAATCTGAATTCGTGCTACCACTATTTTATTATCGATATGTATACATATTTCATTTTTGCGAATATAGTGAAGTTTGATACATTTTTTTTTCCTTTTTTATTCTATTATCAGATAATTTGATGATTAGAAGCGATAAAAAACATATTACACCCAATTGTTTATACTTAGTTTTCACGTAAATCGACCTTTTCAATATACAACATTTGAATTTCCCGGTCGCGTGTGACGTCACACAGTACAGTTCTACCGTCTGGCGGCGCTGCGGACAACAGAACAACATGGCTAGTTGCTAATTTTCAATTGATTCTAGAATTTTCTGGTTTCTGAAACTTGAATTCAATCATCAATCACTCATTTATCGTCGTTATTTGTTATCATTTCGGAGACAACGTGCGGCTTTTGTATCACGAAACAATGAGGTTAGGTTATTTTTATAGGCAGAGGACCATTTGGACACAGTCAATGATAAACTTGGCTGGTTGGAATCAATTTTTTTATTCTAACTCGTGGCGAATTGAATACGAATTAATTTTCGGCGCCACCTCTTCCGAAAAAAATGTGTCCAATGAGGATTCTGAGTGTCTTCAGACTCGATATGATAGAGGAAAGAAATTCAGGCTTTCGGAGAAAATGGATTTAGAATAAAGCTGACATAATGAAGTTGGAGAGAATAGATATTTATGTGGCATGCGCAGAAAGTAACTGTTTATTCGGCGAGCCTTGTAAAGCAACGGCGAGTACTAAAAACATAACCTTGCCGAACAGTTAATTTCTGCGCACGCCCCATAAAATAATAAAATGAAATAAATAATACGAGGCGTCGATGGCTTTGCCGGAGGACACGAAGAGGTCGTGTCAATATATTGAGCTACGCATTGATCATGCATGCGCTACGAACCTCGTCTAGTACCAGCATCCGTCTATCAATATCGAGCTACCGATTTTAATATCGCGCTGTTAGATCTGAATAACAATAATATCACACGACGATACGTCTCGGATTTTTTAGTCTCACCACCGGTTATTCAGGACTGTCAACAAGAATTGCGACTGTCTTCTAAGTCCGCGTATTCTTACTATTCCGATGATTCAAGGCGAAAAAAAAACATTTTAGGGACCGACTTTATATAGCATCATTCTGGACATGATCAGGAAAAAGGTCGAGTGCTCATCGTCATCCTCTTCAGAAACTTGAAGACAATCGCAAACCATCCAAAAAAAATACACAAAATCGCTTAGTTCCTAAAGAGAACCATGGAAATACTTACATAGCGAATGAATGATAAAAATTATTTAATCAATGTCATTTAATCCATTAAACGAAACCTCATATTGCTTTCATATCTCACTAGGACTGTAATCAGATTTTATTTAGGCTCCATTTTGTGACTTGCTTTGTTTCACTGACTGAGACACGGGGAAAAAATAGTTGAGAAAAAGAAGGCCTTTTAATGACCAGAAGATAAATCACTTGCCTCTTGTGTCGATTTAAACCACCGGATTATGTGAAATCGCAGGGATAACCGCGTGTGAATGTCTGGCGGAATAATACGAAACCATAAAATCCCCAAGGTTATATACCGCGGATCTTTTTATTTTTTACTATAACCTGAATTTTTTTTTTCACCGTGTCTCAGTCTTTTGGTATGATACGATTTTAGAACTGTTTTTTTTTTTCTCTCTCTTACCGTCATGACAAAGAAAGAACGCACATGTGTTTCACATCGAATTTCGATGGATAACAGAAACGAATAGAAACAGCGAATGTATCGAAAAGTATTATATTATAAACACTACATGCAGATGGCATGATGTAATATTGTAACCTACGTTATGTCAGGCATCGAAGTGATATCGGAACGGTTCTCCTCATTTTTATTCAATTTCTTACGTAAGAAGAGCTCGAAAGCATTTATCAGTAGAAATACAACCGTTTAGACCAGTTATTTCTAGACATAAAAAATTGTAAATTTAACAATAATTCCAGAACTTTTAAACTTTTTTGCATCTTTCGAGGTACGATGATCGGTATATCGATTGAAACGTACAGAAAATTCGATGAGCTCAAATTAAAGTAAGAGGTAACGACCTCATACATGGATATAATGATCGGTAGCGTGAGTAGCATGGGCAATGAGCAGCTGACTGTTGGTGCAGTGTCGATTTCGACATTCAAGTGCACGAATGATCATTTGAATACCAGAATAATCAGACTGCGATGCCCAAATCCAACGAATGGTTACTTAGTCGTATTTCAAGTGCCGATCACGTGCGCCTTCCATGTCTGCATGATGATACAAACCGCTACTGTTTACGCTCGGATTCCAGATCTACATATATTTATATTTTATTTTGATTCATTTGTTGATTCCATTTTTGTTGACTATTTTCGTGCACATTGTAAAAAATGAGTAAATTTAGTATGACGAATGTGAAATATTGATACTGGATGTCAATGACTGCTATGGCAATGTCAAGCTTTGATAAGGAGCTACGAATAAACATCCTTCCCCCTCCCTTTTCTCCGTTTTCTTCTCTACTATATCAGAGTTTGATATAGTTTTATCAACTATTCGCACATGAACTTTCTCAGTGTACTTTCTGACCGCATTTCGAGGATTTCAATCTCATGGTGAATAAAAACACCCTATCTACTGCTTAGAACCGAATGAATTTTATGATTCAATCATATTCTCCATGATCAGATTCGACATTTACTCCAGTCAAATTACATACCTAGATCAAAATATAGCGAATAGAGAAATTAATCAGTGAACATCTAGATATCGACCTCAATTCAGCATCTTGGATCAAAGGTGCCCGAATTCAGTTTCTTCATTGTATCTCGACAAATATTGATCCTATCGCCATGGAGGTTATTATAAAAAATGAAGCTTACTAAATTCTCTACAACAAAGGTTGAATACATTTTTCTCGTATCTTCGATAGATTTTCTTTAATACACTAGTGAATACGTGGCTAATTATTACAGGGTTCTGCATAAAATATCGATACTATCAGCCCTGTATTACACAAAAACTATTGAAGATATCACCAAAATGTATTGAACTATTGTTGTAGAGAATTTAATCAACTTCATTTCTCATAATAACCTCCGTCACGATAGTATCAATACTTGTCGAGATATGATGAAAAAACTTAATTCGAGCACCTTTGATCCAAGACAGCGAATCAAGCCGTCCAGTTGGAGGTCAGGGCTTCTAGTCCGTTAAATAGTAGGCTAAGATTAAGGTCTCCACGAATTTATAGATCTTCATTAATTCTTTTTTCTATTCTCACTAATTTGACTGGTCCAATTAATTGTATCCTTTACAATTTGATCCACCGTTTGATAATGCTGTGTGCTTTTTATATGTTTCAGGTTGAGAGTTACCAAAAATGCATCGAACCTCGACAAGAAATTGTAGGTGAGTCGGTATTAGTTTTCTCCTATAGTTCGATGAATCGATCCTAAGATCGTGATTGCTCGTTACTAATAGCAATTAATTACAACATCGTTTCGTCCTCATTCTTGCAGAATTTGGTAGACATAGTAAATGAACATTCTTATAACAGCTGCGATAAATTCATGTCGTATGAGTTCGACTAGACTAGTCAAAATTACTGACTGTATTTCGAATCCAGTTTCACAGTACAAACTGACGAAAATGTGTCCCACATACTGAATATTGTGTTGTTCGATAGGCGCCCCGGTTTTTTTCTTACGGTTCATTGTTCCACGATTCGATCATCAGAATCGAACTTGTCTCTTCGATGAACAAGAAATTTGATTACAGTTTCTGTATTTAGTCTTGCCGAATGAAGAAGCAGAGGCGAATGCTGCCCTATTTTGCAGACAGTATGAGCATGTCATCCTCAGTCGTAATCCTGGACCATTCGTCTTTGAACTTCGTTTAGTTGGCAGTGGAACGTGGGGGGAACCATTTGTGGTGAGTGTTGGTGAAAACCATCTAAAAGGTATCTTTTATTCTTCAAATTTCAAGTTCACCAGACCTTGAGGCCAATATTTTCTGCATAGAACCGCGAACCTTTGTTGTATCTGGGGAGACTGGAACGAGGAAAGCAGTATGAGCTACGTGTACACCGCATTTTGGCTGATGGTCTATCGAAGCCGAAAATCATTGGACCATTTCAAACATTGCCACGTGGGTGATTGGATTTTTGATCCTCAATATCCATCCAAATCTTCACATATTCTCAGTGTTTCTTCTTCCACGATTCTTGTTACAGTCGATCCAGACGGTATTATGAAAGTTGACAACGTATCGATGTCGGATTTCGAGGAAGACGATAAACACCCGGACCACCTGAAATTCGAAGTCAGTTTTAGCCGCACCATAGGTGAGCTCGGGAGCAGATACCGACTGGTTGACTCATTGAAATGATAATAGTTCCGTCATTTTTTAATTCCACAGTAATTAGTTGAACATGTCTTCGTCTAACTGATCGTGAGATCAATATCAAATGTGATTACAGAGCGCAACTGCGAGTACGAAGCCTTGTTGTGGGACAGAGACAATTCCAATTCACAGTTCACCTTCGATCATGTGAGCAAATGATAATCGATTAATTGACGTGTGATCGGATCAGTAATTCTCCTAAGGGGACCAGTAAAGCGTGATTCGAGAAATGCTACATACCCCAAAATTCATCTGTATCTTATCCAAAGTTCATTGCAAAACGAAAAATTGACTTTCCTAAAAATCACTTGTCGTAAGGTCTCAGACAAACGGTTGATCCGATTACGTCTCATTTTCTTCGGAGAGAAATTCTTCATCATATGAATGAGGGAAACTGAGAATAAAAATCCTGTGATAAGGTATGGTCAGTTATCGAAATTTAGCGACAATCTAGTCACTCTTTTGCTGATAACTAGGTCCAAAAATGTTGTTTTTCAATTTCCCACATTCACACAATGAAGGATTTCTCTCCGAAGAAAATGAGACGTCAAGGGACATGATCGGATCAACCGTGTGCCTGAAACCTTACGACAAGTGATTTTTGAAAAAGTCAATTCTGAACTTTGGATAAGACATTAATTATTTTTGGAGTATGCAGAATTTGTTGAATCACGCTGTACTGGTCTCCGTGATATCATACGCGATTGTCGACATTGAACATCAATGAAATTGACTTACAATAACTTCTCCGAAGTGGAATTCGATTCTCAAAAAATTTAAACATTTCTAATGGTCAATCATTTCGAGAAAAATCTGGGCTCGCAGGTTTTTGGAAACATAAAAAAAAAAACCACAGAACAATTTTAGTCGTTTGTGGTCAATTTTACGTGTTTTTTCTACTTTTTTCACAGACTTCGGAACTACGTATGACTTTCGATAATTTGAAGTATGGGACATTCTACACGTTTGAAGTGTGGCCCGTTACAGATGACTTAAAGAACAACAAGACTCTGAAGGAATTCACCACACCCACTCGTCTGGATATTGCGAAAAAATCCATGCCCAAGGTTCCCCAGAAAATCGGTAAGTGAATTTCGAAAAACTATACATAGTCAAGGCCAACCTTCAAGCCTCTAACCTTCACATATTTTTTTCTGGTTCAAATCAGCTGCACTCGACAAATCAAATTATAGTTTTGAATTACGTTTTGCTTCCTCGATTTCTATCAGTTAATTCAAGAATTGGGGTGTTTGCAAATTTCCTGCAAAAATTCTGTGATCAATGGCTGTTCGCGCATTTTGAATATTCACGATCTTCTATCTCTCGCAATCAATTATCTTATCGTACCAGTGAATAAACTATAGTTTCAGGTACTGAAACGCCTACGAATCCGTCAGTTTCGGAGGTCAGTGGATTTTGGGAGCTTCTAAAGATGCGCTAATCGAAAAGAATCGTGACTTTATGAATTTGTTCCTCTTTTTCAGACTCTTTCAAACGTGACAGGAGGAGGCTCAACATTTAACAGGCCTATTAACTTGGTTTCTCTCCTCTTTCTCGTCTGTCTGCTACAATTTTGTTACTCCTGAAATGATCTCACGACGAAGGATGGGCGATGAATGTCGTCGATTTATAAAATATGCTTTTTCAACTCCATGAAACCATACCGTGTTATACATATACGCGATCAATTTCTTTTATACGATGTACTGAATAAAACATGATGAACTTATCTTCGTTTTCTTGTCATTTTCCATCACGATCGAGTTAAATTATGCGGGATAAGTGATGGCGTCGATTTCATCGCGATGTGGTCTATGAATCCTTACTCATGATCGCCTACGATAAGGTAAGATCAACGTCAAACTCTCCGGTTTTCGAAGTCTCTTTCTGAACAATTCTCAAATTTCTTGAACGATCAAAAACATTAAAAAATCGCAGAGATGATCCTCAATATTTGCTACAATCCGATTCTTTCTAATATGCAATGTATTCTCGATTGACTCATCATAGAGAAGATCCACACTCATCCATGTGGTAAGTCTGCAAATCAAAACTCAGATTCTTCATCAGTGGTTCAAAAAAACCTTCGAGCACAAACTCTTACAAGATTTCGAATGTTTTCTGTTTGTTTTCGCAGAAAATTTGATTAAAAATGTTCAATTTCGCAAACTTTACTTCAGATTCGTGATTATATAGTGACCAAAAAAACCATGTGGTATGAAATTTCATACAAATCGTCGATCCTTTTTCAAGATATCGTCGTTTTGATTGTATTTTCGAGTTGATCACAATAATTTCCCTGCGGGAGTAGAAAAAATAATGGCTGCGCACTTTGGGTAAAAAGGGGCCAAAACTGTCTACTGCTATAAATCACTGTCGAAATGGTATCAGACGCTATTATATCGACAAATATACAGCTTATGGTCGGATCAAACAACGATAAAAATAGAGGCAGTAAGTTTCATGGTGATATCTAATGTCTGTCGGATGTTGCATCACTCTGAACGACGTATGGAGTGAGGATATTTGCGAAAAATGAAAATGTCTGCAGACTTCTTCTGTCCCCCCATCGAGTAGAATTATTCATTTGCACCTATAAATAGATAAAACAAAGAAAACTTGATGCAAATATCCTGAGACAATGAATTTCTAATTGAATTGTTCTCCTAGAAAGTATGGGAATAATTGAATATAAATTTCAAGGACAGTGATTTTCATTTCATATAATTTTCAAAACCATCTCTCGAATTCATTCTCTAGACGTTGTTCGTTTTTTGTGTTTCCGATGCGTAGCGACCTATGCGACCCTTTTTTGTTCGCTGAACCTTCGGGGTTCCTTTTTACCCGTGAATTCCTTTTCCGACATCCGCATTCCCCGCCACTGGTATTCAAAGAAAGAACCGCGTGGCCCTTGCTTCGTCGGTCTAAAACACATCAGACACGCAATATACCAAAAACCGATCGAAGTCAGACGCACACGTCACACCGGGTCACTAAACCATCGTGCTAAGGTAGATATGGTAATTTGTAAAAACAATTACATCAGACTTCCGGCGCAACGTCAAAGTCACCGTCGCCGATTCGGCTGGTACAACAAAGATATGCATTCGATACAATATTGCGAAAGATTTGATCGAGAAAATCTCTTGTTTTTGTTGCTATTTTGACAAGTCTCATTGGTACAGTCGGATGTGGTCTGAAAAAAATCCTCACTGTTGAACATATCTTGAAATTCCTTAAACAAACATTCTGCAATATTTTATGATCCGATTCAGCAATTATTGAAGCAGTGGAAACCCATTTTCGAATGAAATTATCATGAATCTTCATATCATGTGAGTATTCAGCCGAATTTTCAAAACATTCTGTACATTAAATTCAGTACAATCTTGGCTATGAAATTTCAGAATGATTTGGAATTTTCAAAACTGTTATATGAATATTCAAATATTGAAAAAGTTTAATTTTAATGTACAAAAAGTACATATTCGTTGCTTCACATACATTTTTATGAAACTTAATACAGACATTTCTAACAGTGCTCAGAATAAAAAGAGGGGGGGTTTCTTTTGAATGCAAAAGATTATATCCAAAAATCGTTCAAGAATTTGTGTTTTCTTGGTGATTTGAAGATCGAAAAATTGACTATTTGAAGAAAAAACCAAGATTGGAAGATGGATGAAACAAAAATTTGGATTCCACTGTCCTAAGACCGGAAAAATCTTCTCAAATTCAATTGAGGGGTTCGAATTTAGAGCGACATAAAAATGCGTGAAAGAAGAACTGCGACCTGCGACGACCTGTTGAAGTCGCCACACGTTTTCCACTTCCAGTTACGGTTTCTTTATAGCTAAGCTGTCCCGCCGCTTCCATCGCGCAGGCGCCTACACCCTGACTTCCTTCTTGCGTCTGGAACGTGTTCATTCAATTTTGCAAGCGCCGACAGTAGTTTGTTTGAGCTACTCATTGTCAGCGCGTCGCTATATTCAAATATCTTCGATTACATTATCAGTTGATGGTGACAAAGTTACTTGTTTTAAATTCTCCAAGAGTGACTTTTTAAAATTGACTTCCGGACCGTTTTCACATCGAAAACAGTCTGAAAACGTGTTCATCGGTGTATCTTACCGGTGACAAAGTCGAGGGTCACTTAGACACTGTTTTCGACAAATTTTCGGCGACCTTTATCCGTCCGTTTCCATTTCTGCGATCGGGCCACGTCGACAGGTGTTTGTAAACATAATTTAACGTCGCGACATCCAGAGCTCTGCCAACAGTCGACAAGGACGCGATGCGTAGGTGTGTATCGATGCTACTACGAGTACTCAAACCAAACATGAGAGCGTACGTGGATCTGTTGCCGAGTTCATGCGGCGTGAACGTTTGAATACGTCTGCTGTAATCATCCGGACTGATGTTAGTTTCGTAAAATGAAAACGGAACTTTGTTATCTACTGATGTCCATAATCGGGAATCTCGTTTTCGGCAATGATTTCTCACTCCAAGAAGTTGAAGTACTGCAGGAAATGTGCAAGCTCAAGTTTCCCCATGACGTAAGTCGCAATAAAACAACTAATTCACGGAAAAGAAACAATACACTTTCACAATTCACTTGATTCAATGAGAATTACCTGAATTTAAAGAGAGTTAATTGAATTAATAGAGAATTACCTGAATTAATGAGGTAGGATAAGTGGAATTGAGTTGAATTATGTTGAATTGAGTTGAGTTGAACCAAGTTGAATTAGGTTGGATTTGGTAGAATCCGGTGGAATTAAGTTGAGTTAAATTGAATTGGGTTGAATTGAGTTTAATCAAGTTGAATTTAGTTCAATTTAGTGGAATCCGGTTGAATTAAGTTGAATTAAGTTGAATTTAGTTAAATTGGGTTGAATTTAGTTGAAGCAAGTCGAATTAAGTTGAATTGAGTTGAATCAAGTTAAATTGGGTTGAATTGAGTTGAATCAAGTTGAATTAGGTTGAATTGAGTTCGATTAGGATAGGTTAGTCGACTTAATGTTGACTTTGGACTTTCATTTATCATTTCAAATCTGTTTATTCTTGTTAAATATGTGATGGTACATGTTACGCGTGGTGTTCCACACGTTTTACTTCTATTTACTTAGTGACCAAAATTACTTACCATCTGTTGATTAATTTATTCCAATATTTTAGGTATTACATTTAGTGTTGACTATTTGTTACTTTGTTCTTCTCAAAATCTGGTTCATCCTAACTTATTCTAGTGTATCAGAGACACTTATCTTCCCTGCGAATAATAATAGTCACGTCGTAAAAGAGGATCCTTTTACCGGAAATCCTTCGCTATAAGCAGTGAGGGCAAGAACGAATGCCTTTCGCTTTCATATACAGGGTGAATTCCTGACGATGATACAGTCTGAAGTTGGTCAGCATTGAGAAACAAGCCTTCAGAGGGTTCTGGGCTAAAAAGCTCATTTTTTTTAATTCTAGAGCCACCATCAGACTGTATCATCGTTATATGATTTCGCTCAGTATGATGCTACAGTATATTGTGATCATGTGGAGAACGATCAGTAGACAATTTCTGGTTGTACTGATTAATTCTTGCTGATAACAAAACAAGACAAAAGATTGAAGAAATTTCGCTCATTTTTGTTATTATCTGCGAGAAATTTTCCGATGATGTTAATAAATGTGAAGAAAGTGAGATAAAAGATTGTTTGAAATGCACTTTTCAAGTTCTTTTCTTCATGTCAGTGACAGCTCTCTTTTCTGAGACAGCCTGCAGCTATTGTGAAAGAGAAAGAGGTTATAGGTTATTCCGACAAAGTATTTTGGTGAACGACCGAAAAAGTTGGATACAAAATTTAGATTGACCCATGTTTCAATGTGTGAATGTTTTTCTATTCGTAAAAGTGGTCGAATGCTAATCGCTGTATGTATAGAACATCAGAATTCTTATAGTTATGGTGATTCGGCGGAAACGGATGTAATAATGACAAATCGATGACCGAATTTCTAGAGCCAACAATACTTGATTCTCTTATATCATCATTTTGACCATGATCGCAGACAATATTTAGTCTTCTGTAGTTTTGTGCTGTCTGAGTTGTTTCAAGCTGAGTGTGCAATTGTTGAATCGAATAATTACCGGAAAACAAATGGGATATTTGATGGCTGCTTTTTACTCATATCAGACGTATTGACATTGTCATTCTGCTCTGAACGATCTCTGAAAACGTGTAGAAAAATTCCGTACATTGGTAAGATCGCGCCGGACGACAGGAAGAGGTCATCTGTAACGCGCGCGTGCATTGATTATGCATGATACGAACGATATAGATATGTATGCACATACATCAGCCCGTCAATATCAAGAGCGACTGGTTTTATAATCGTACCGTTCAAGATCCGTATGAAAAAAAGATATTATCTGCCGATAAATCTCACCTGCTCGTAAACTTTTGCTATTTGGGCCTGAAGGCAGCCCATTTTTTACTGTCTCTGATCGCGATTAGACAAAAGCCGAGCGATATATTCGAACGGTTTGTTGTGAAAACCCGGTGAAAAAGATCGTTCTTGTCATTTTCTCTTCTTTTCGTTACACGGCTTCACTCTCCGTTGTCTGTTGATCTGGCTTAACCGCGTCGACCTCAAAATGGCGCCGGTTCAACAACCCTTAAGGGGACTAGGCAGGCTATGACCGCTGAAAGTGGGGTAGCCATTAAAATGTCGTTTATGAAAAATTGAAGAGAAATACGTGATTTTTCTCAGTTTCAAATTGTTTGTCACATTTTTGTCGATGAAAATCAGTGGTACTTGTTAAAAAACAAATTCATAATTAAGGGAGATGTAGAGTGTTGAAGAGGCACGTGGATTGCTGCCTTATTGCCACGATTCTAAGTAGCCGAATGAGATTTTTTTCAGTTTTCAAACGGCATTCCATTCAGGGGATTCGTCTTCCTAGATTGAACCGAAAAATTTGCGAAAAACATGAAAATGAGGAAAATGGCGGCTAATATTCTAAAAAATGCGGAAAATTTGCCTCATTAATTGTTATGTCAGTACCAAAAATTATTTTTTCCCGACAGATGTCGGTTCAATCTGTGGAACTGATGGATATCTTCATTTCGAAAAAAGAATCGAGTCGATATCTTGAGGTTTTCTCGATTCGCACACCATCTCACACTTTTGGCTGTCCTAAGCTCAATTTTGCAAATTTTTCAGTCATGCTTGCGCCAAAACGTTCGTAAAGATTTTACTAATACAATAGATATGAGGAAAAAATTCCCTATTTTTTAAATCTAGATCACTGTTTTCCAGTTTGTCCATACTTGACGAGCAATACAATGCTTCAGCATTCCAAGTCCGATTTTGTTCAGTTTTCACAGATCTGAATAGATCCTCGATAGTGGCTATAGCCAACGTTCGAAACTAAAAATAAATCAAGGTATTTATCGGTACTTGTAATGAGATGTAGAGAAGAAGAAAAAAAAACTCTCGTACGTCCAAGGAATAAATTCAGCAGCCATTTTTATCGATCTATATCAGTCGCAGGAATAACAAATCGAGGAACTTGAATATGTTGATGAGGACTGTCCAATATGGACCCTGTCTGCAAAATTACCCCTTCGTATACAGTCTCGAAGGTTTGTCTCACATTCAATTTTTTTTCTTATTTTTCTCACGGAGTCCCGGTTTTTACAAGTCTGACATTTTTTCCATTGCAAGTTACTACTGAAAATGTTGATGTGATAAATCACATAATGTTATGAACGGAATCGTCTCGTTATTCACCATACGATTTATCTTGTGAATTTGAACAAATGTGTAAAAAAATCACATGATAATTCATACAGGCATAACTCATCAGATATAATGTAAAACAAAAAAATTACATGATAAACTATATGATTGATCATATGATTTTTTATATATTTGTACAAAGTCACAAGGTCAACATTTTTAGTGGGGAAGAAGAAGAGAAGGTTCAGTTTTGCAAACTGCGTAAATGGGGACCATATTAAATTTCGATGAATAACAGTATGGAATGATCGATATACGTTGCGGTCTTCGTTACGTAACACGCTGCACCTTGACCATGTTAGGTATTGTGACGATATCTGAACAACTATTTTCTTATCACTATTCAATTCCGTGAAGACAAGCCGAACTGCGATTCTGCGCAAAAACGTTTTCGTTTTGTAGACTCGAGTTTTCTGCATCTACAAGAATGAATTTTAGCAATCCGTAGTTTTTGAAGCTTCACCTTCACTCTGAGAGCAAAGTTGCAGCACAATTGTTTCTTCCATTTTCGATTATCTGATGGAAATATTTTTTTGTATTCGAGGTGGCTTTTCATCCGTTCCTTTCTTTTTCTAAATTATTGAAGATAATTTTTCGGAACAATAAAATTATTCTATGTCAGATAATGGCTCTTTCCAAACTGTTTTGTATTTGTATTTGGCGTCCGGACTTAATTTGAATAAAGTTCTGATAACGAAGAATTTCATCGTTACCAGACATTATTTTTTCAATAATTTATTGCCGTCGAACAAAGAGGAAGAGGTGGCTGAAAATTTTACCATACTTTTGAGACACCTTGAATTATGTTCGGTAAAATTTTCAAATGAATCGAGTAAACCCTGAGACGAATTCCTCTAATCGCATCTCACGGAAATCAAATACCAATCAAGGTCTGAAAACCTGGAAAACTCAGGCAAAAACCATGTATTTTATGACTTAATGACATCTGCCATGATTTTCATTCTACATTCTATGAAATTTAGGAATTGGTGTCACCCACTATATCATCATTCTGAATGCTTTTTATCTGTTTCAGATAAACAGTCAGAAAAATTGCACCGAAGCATCGCCAAATATCGCGGGTGAGTGTAGATTCTTTGAATAATTTTTTTCCCACACATGGAGTAAAAACTCGTGTTTTTTGTCCTCCTCAACCGGAAGGAAGTCACAGTTTCTTGACCAGGGAAATAAACTTGCCAGCGGGAAAAAAGCTCTGACAGCAGAGACAAAAAAGTCTCGTAACCATAGTAACGGTGAAATAAACGAAGAAAGTGCTGCCCCTAGCGGCGAACGTCGTCCTCACTGTTCTAACCTCACTTTTACTCGTTTTTAATGCATATGTGGTAGAAAATAACATATGTGTCATTTCATGGACCGAGACAAAGATCCTGAATCAACTACCTAGATGATTGATTGTTGTCGATATTTTCTCGCCAAGTAGCTAAAAAATGAACGAACTCTGAGCAAACGTCACGAGTGGACTTTTCACACATGACGACGAGTTTCACAATACTAAATTCAAAGGCGTGTTGGTATTTGAATAAAACCATTCTGTCTCCTACATTTCAAAGATTCTTCATTCTCAACTGCATCGCATATCGCATCTTTCTTGCGATAACAATTTTGGTCCGGCAATAGGTCGACGGGTAACAAATTATGATCAATGAGAAGAAGGGAAACAAATCAGTTTCGTAGAGCGTGATAATGATTGAAACATGTTGAATTCATGAAATCATTTTCACTCCCGAATGAATATCAGAATCACAGATTGAAGAAGCAGAGGCGAATGCTACGCTGATATGTCGAGACGTCAGCTACATCATCCTTGGTCACAACCCTGGGGTTTTCGTCATCGACCGTCGCCCAGTTGATGATGCCAAATGGAGTGAAGCAGTTGTGGTAAGCAGCGATTGATTCCAAGTTACACTGTAACGCTTTAGAGCCTCATCAAAATTGATCAGCACCTGAAACAAGTTGTCTCCGTAGATTCGCGAACCCACGACATATATGCGTCAGCTGTTCCCAGGAAAACCGTACGAATACCGCATACGTCGGATCTTGGCGAGTGGCCTTTCCAAACCTGAAGTCATAGGACCGTTCGAATCATTCACTAGTACGTCGCTAAATTTTATACTTTGCTCGACACGAGCTTTCACAACTCAATTTATCAGTACTCACGTGATATTCGATTACAGCGACTTTTCGCAATCTCAGGAAAATCCGAAACGTCTCGATGTCAGAGTTTGTCACGGAAGCTGACGACCCGCATCACTTGAAATTCGACTTGAGTTTCAGCCCCTCTGAAGGTGAGTTCACGAATAGACGACTTATTGATATCAAGATGGTTGACTGAGTTAATCGACGTTTAACTTGATTCTTGTATCTATGTTAAAACTGATGATCAATGATAGAGATGAAGATAAACTTCAGCTCTTCGTTTAACTTTGAGATTGATGTAAAATATGTGGCCGTAGATCAGAGCTGCTCCTACGAGGCCACATTGCGGGACAACGACAATCGTAACACATTGATAGAGTTCAATGCGGTAAGCAAATGACGAATCATTAATTAGACTGTGAGAGAAGTTCAGCAAGAAATTGGAACCTTTCATGTGGCCAAACTTAGACTTTTACAGTCAATTTGAAATACAAATCGTGTGGAAACTACAGAGTAATGGTAGTTGAGTTTCTTACGTGACCGATTCTACGTGCTTTTCACCAGACGATGGAGCTGCGTACAACCTTCGGAAGTTTGGAATTCGAGAGGGACTACTTCGTCGAGATAAAAACGTTTACTACCGCAAACATCGCAAGCCCTAAGACTACGAAGGAATTCACCACTCCTACTTGTCGGGACTTCCACAAAAATTTAATACTGTGTGGTAAGTAAGATAAGTGACTCCATTTTGACTGAGTCAGCACTAAGCCGATGAAACTGGTTCGAAAACTGCTTTCATTGATTGATCTCCGGGCAGTCTGTCTTTTCCGCTGGTCCAAGCATCACAGCAGTAGTTAGAGCTGAGCAAATCGACGATCGTCGATGCGATGTTTCAATTGTTGCAATAAAGTGTGGATAACTTTTTTCAGAACCAGCGAAGGTCACGGGTCTGAACGCCACGATGATTCGCAGAGGAGAAAATATCTTCGATGTCACAGTGACGTGGAACACTCCAAACTACATTCCTGACTTCTACGAAATACGCTTGGGCGAAATAGACGTCGAAGACCCCGAATTTCGCAACGTTTCAGGGGTGGGTGAATTTCGGATACTACAAATAAGCACACTGAAATGTGTCAATTTCGAAAAACTTGAGACACACATCTTTTCTGTTTTCAGAATTGGACCAAGGTTATTTTCTCTGTAGTCAAAATTATTGGAATGGCCGACTTATCCATCAGGGCAGTTTCTCCCGGAGGCGCAAGTGAAACGACATACAAACGTTTAAAAACACCTGAAGCACCATCAACCTTCTTAAGTATGAATCATTTCAGATCAGACTAAAATCTTCAAGTGAATTGTGTAAAAAATGCATGAGTGAAAGTAGAAAATTAATTATTTACTAAGTGCGCATGCGCCAACATTTCTTTTCTCCCACGGTTCTGGAAAGGCTCACTTTATACGCACGCTATGAACCAGGCATCAAAACACTCAAACTTTCGAAACACGTGTTACAAGAATGATTCATCCAATGTGTCAAGTCTTTTTGATAGTCCATATTTTTTTCGGTAAACAGGAATCATCATCATCATCGGGGCAACAGCTGGCATGGTGATCTTGATCATTGGTATCGGACTCTGCGCTTGTTACCAACTAAAACTTCGAAAACTAAACAGGAACAGACGCAAATATTTCGACGTAATTACACTGCCATTAACTTCAAATTTTTTCGTGAAAAAAATCGATCTAGTTAGTTAATTTTGATGAACAAAAAAAAATTATCAATCTTTTAAAATTCTTATTTCTTCTATCGCAAGTAATGATTCATCTGTTTGATCAGCCTTCAAGTGAAAAGGATGTGGTACTCCTAGGACCCGAAAAACAAGTGGAAAGGGTTCCTCCTGAGCCTATCATCGTCGTAACGCCTCCTCTAATGGCAACGGTGGACAAGTATGAAATAAATCGAGATCATTTAGAGATCGATGAAATTCTGGGTACTGGAGCCTTTGGGGTAGTAAAACTGGGCAGTCTTCGTGATGACCGGGGCCGGGTGACACCAGTGGCTATAAAAATGCTTCGAGGTGAGTATTTCTGAAACTAAATCGTTGCCATAACCATAAGTGTCTTTGACGAAATTTCATTCAATCCTCATTAATATCCATAGAATTTCCTGACGCGGAAACAGTCCACAGTTTCGAGCACGAGATAAAACTGATGAAATCTACTGGAAACCATCCGAACATAGTTTCTCTGATCGGTTGCTGTACACGTGATACACCACGGCTATTGATAGTCGAGTACTGCTCACGTGGTGATTTGGAAACATTTTTAAAGAACGCGAGTATTTTTACAAGGGACCAGGTGGTACAGATGAGGAAGCAATGGTCCGTGCTCCAGAGGTTCCATGGGTACCAAAACCTAGAGAATACTCTCAGAGAAACCGTATCTGTGTCCAGTAAGTTGCTTCTAATATAATTACACAATAGAAATATCAGCGTATCCCGAGGTATTGACCACTCGTCCCATCGATCATACACTTGATTTCAAGACTTCTGGACTTCATCAAGTCAATGGAATTCAACTTACTTGAACGGACTGGGACTGATTTCAATTAACCAGAACTGACTTTAACTGACTTGAAATGACTTCAAGAAACCTGAACTGAATTTAACTGACTTCAATTAACCAGAACTGACTTGAACTGACTTGAAATGACTTCAAGAAACCTGAACTGAATTTAACTAACTTCAATTAACCAGAACTGACTTGAACTGACTTCAATTAACCAGAACTGACTTGAACTGAC
>JAFFZH010009973.1:0-12761 GCA_018420115.1 Euura saliciscinereae | reverse complement strand
GAAGATGGAAGATGGAAGATGGAAGATGGAAGATAGAAGATAGAAGATAGAAGATAGAAGATAGAAGATAGAAGATAAGAAAGACCGGAGCAGAGTGGACACTACAGGTAGACCACGTGATCTCCTTTTACAGGGAATTTCCTCAAGGAAATTATGGACTGTTTTTTTTAATCCTTGCAGATATCGTACCTGAACAACACCGAGACCATTGAACCACACAATATCAAAATACCAGGATGCGCAGAGCCTTGTCTACTGGACACGCTCTTCAAAGTATGGAAGCCAGTGCTACCCGAAAATTGGGAACGCGAGTGTCTCGCCTGATATTAAATTTCTCAAGCGATTTCACCGAGTTTTAATCTACTGATTATCTTTTATTCCTTCAGTTTGTATTATTAGCAATAATTGATGATGTATGACTGTAATAAAATATTGTGATAATTTTATACGTCAATGATTGAGATTATATTATACTATAGAAATGACGTCGACGACTCATGACCGAATTAATCAAACGTTGACGATTGATTGTTCATGTCTTAAAACCACTCGAGACCATCTACCCGGAATTCAATCTTCGACAGGTTCAACAAAAAAATTGTATCACTTTTATTTTTGTTCCAATGATTCAAATTTTGAATAGCAAATTAGTGTAGTTTATTGAATTGTGAAACGTATAGATGATACATAACTTGGATAAGATAAGATTTAGCTATCTAATTCACTCGAATTACGTTTCACATCTTTTCCGAGCTAGCTCTCCGTCAATAGCTGCTGCACATATGTCGTCATCCAGGACCGTCGAATGATCGCCTTCCCCGTAGTGTACGTCCACCTTACCCCGAGTAATCTGTAAAACGGGTGAAGATACTCATAATCACACGATTGTCAACATGTTACTGAGATATGAACTGAAACAGTATGTGCGTACCAAACTCAGCCCATAATCCTCGGACATCGAACGTACAGTCTGGATCTTTGGTTTGAGTAATGCAATTGGTGCTCGAATGGGGGGAAGTACCGAAGAGTCGTAGTCCTGGATGAATTTTAAGCGAGAAAATACCGATGAAAGAATTGCTTGTTGATTTTCTGCAGAAAACTTGAGCTTTCCATTTTCAGGATTCGTTTTTGTGAACGCTACTAATTTCTCTTCCCAGGTATTGCATTTTTTCAATTCTTCTTTCAGCTACAGATGAAAAAAAAAATTTAATTAGTTTTTTAAAACACAAAAATTATGGAGAATTCTTCGAATATCAACAAGAGAATGTCGTTGGGATGGGCAGAAATGATTGGAATCATTCTTTCTGCAACTAATTAAAAATTGTTTCTGTCTTTTGACAATAATTATAATCGGAATAAAACTTCGCTACCGGGAAGTGTGTCATGGACATGAGTTATCATTCATACATGAGTACTACAACATCATTGTCCACCAATATAGAACAAAAAACATGATTCGATGAAGGAGTCGATCAGAGGTTCATCCAGTCGGACATTGTTGGATCACCTGTTCAACGCTGGTCGGTGATACGGAACTCATAGCCAGTAAAAGAAATTGTGTTTGCATCTCGTCCTTGGGAGCTAGGGTGAATCGTTGGCCCATTACTGCCTTCATAAAATCAGGTGAACCGTCGATCAAGACGAGACGTCCGGTGAGGCCGTTGGCTTCCAACCGTCTAACGAGCTCGATGGCCACCAGACTTCCGAAAGAATATCCAACGATGGCGAAGTCTCTTGTACTCTTTGATTTCACATGCTGACGAGTTTGAAGTTTGAAAAATGATGAAAATTAGCGATACACACTGATGTTTGGTTACGGTATTGGACGAAGGATTCTTACTGGAATCAAGAGGTCCACCAGATCATCGAGTGACTTTGGTTCGAGAAAACCTGTCCCGAGTTGCAAACAAGTAGTTGGCGACTTTATTTTACCGGCAAGAGACTGGAATACGTTATGTGTTCCTTCGATTCCTGGCAACATGAAGACTTCACTTCTACCGTTTTTCGCTCTCGTTACCAACGGAACACAAATATTTTTGGTAAGCTCTTGTGAACCGAGTGTTTTCAACAGCAATTTTAAACCAGCAGCTTCTATCGGTTCATTCTCGACCCCGTTTCCATGGGTTTCGTCGTTCGTGGCTGGCGTTTGCGACATTTCTATGAGCTTCGCAAAATTCAAACTACGAATGTCTGGTGCGGTCAAAAACACGTCGAATTCACGCTCCAGCGTTTGTTTCACTTCAACAGCCATCATGGAATCCATTCCCAATTCGGAAAGTGGTGTGTGCAGACTCACCGTTTTGAGGTCCTTGATTTCTGCCAAAATATTGCATTAGTGAACTTGGGTCTGTTCTTTTAATTTTATGGTTTCAACGGCGACATACCCATTATATACACAACTGCGTCGACAATGTTCGTCGCCTCGGCACTACCAGCCTTCTTTTCGGCGACGACCATGCTCGAAACGACGGGAGAATTCTGTCGTAGGAAACCGTCAAGCTCCTGAAGACAAGATGTGATTCTCTGTTGCAGAGTTCCACCGATGACTAGCTCCTTGTCATCTTCTTGCATCTCTGCGACGAGTCCAACATCGCCAACGGCTCCCCATTGGATAGCTAACCCTGGCAAATTCTCGGCTGCTCGTTTTTCGCATATTCTTTCCATCACAGAGTTGGCCATTCCGTAATTTGTTTGCCCCGCGTTACCTCGACCGCAGGATACCGAGGAAAATACCACGAATTGTCTGAGATGCGGACAAAGTTTTCTCGACAACTTGTCCAACTGCTTCGTGGCCCAAGCCTTCGCTCTGAAAGATTCTTCAAAGTTCTCTGTTGTTTGATCATCGTACAAGGCATCTTTCAGCACTACCGCCAAATTGAATATAGCGTCCAGTCGACCAAGGGCTTCAGCTTCTTTGAGGATAGCTTCGCAACCGTCGGGCGTCGACGCGTCCTTTCCAGCCACGACAACGACCGACACTCCGTAACTTTCCCAAAGCCTGATACGCAGACGTTGATACCCATTACTGACACCTGTACGTGACGTCAGGACTAGTTTTTTTGCCCCACGAAGTACCAGCCAATCGGCAAGCTCAAGACCGAAGCCACCCAGCCCGCCAAGGATGAGGTAACTGCATGTTTCTGAGCAGAAGTACCGTGGAAGTGCGAGAGGAAGTTCAGACGGTGGTCTATCCCCTTGGCCGCGTACATTCAAAATTACCTGCAATTATTTCCAGTTATCGAGCGACCATGAAGGTGCGATTTTCAGCAGTGATAATAAAATAGTTGACGAACCTTCCCGATATGTTTTCCAGCTGCCATGTATCTGAAAGCTTCCTCGACTCGATTAATTGGAAATGCCGTTCTTACAAGTGGTTTGACTGCACCGCTCTTTATTCCTTCGTCAAGCATTACCTGCAATCGGACTTTCTTGTCAGAAGAAGCGTTGAAAAGGTTATCCAAAAAAATTCCGTGGAAGCTTATGCCCTTCAAGAATGCTTCCATCCCAAGAAGATTATTAGCAGCAAGGTCGAATTTACCAATTTCCAGAAATCGTCCACCGGTCGTCAAACATCGAACCGATGCCTGAAGCTTCTCTTCCGCTAATGAGTTCAGCACCAAGTCCACGCCTCGTCCTCGGGTCTTGCGGTAGATCAGCTGCTCGAAGCTTGTATCTCGAGAATTTCCGATATGGTCCTCATCGATTTGTGGAAAATGTTCCCGGATGAATCCTCGCTTTTCCGGGGTTCCCACTGTCGTGAAAACTTCACATCCCGTGTGAAGAGCTAACGTGATCGCTGCTTGGCCTACGCCACCGCTTCCCGCATGTATCAAAACCTTGTCGCCTTTCTTCATCCCACCGCTCACAAACAGAGCGTAGTAAGCAGTTCCATACGTTACGGGAACGGTGGCCGCGTCTTCCAATGACCAATCCTCTGGCACATTCCACATCAGAGCTCTGTCACAGATACACAAATTGGAAAATGCTCCACCTCCGAACATACCCATCACTGGACGACCGTTCACGGCTCGTCCGGAAAATTCAAATCCGATCACGTTATCTAGACCTTGTCTTGTTTTGGCAGCAACTTCAGCAGCCAATTTTCCAGTAGTGAGCATGACGTCGCGGAAGTTCATGGACGAGTAGTGGATGTCAATGACGTCATCTCGGTGACAATCCGGCGGAATTGCTCCTTCGACCCATTTCAATGAAGTCAAATCCCCACGTGCGAACTGACTGATCCGTGCGTGATGAACAGGTTTCGCTGTCAACGGGTTCATCTCGAAGAATCTATAAGAGCCCCAAACTCTCCCAGGTCGCAAAACATTCAGTGCTAAGCCGAGCTTCAATTGATTAGAGTAAAATTGATTGTCGACAGAAAACTTTGGAGCCGTTGAGTCTTGAATCAAAAGTCCCTCTACAACTTCACCGCCTGGTTCTCTTCTCAGACAATTCACCAATCCCAATAATCCACTTTCGAAATTTCCTTCGTCCACCAATAGAACTCGGCTCCTGCTGTTCTTGTGTTTTTCACTTTCCGCCTTCAAAGCAGCTTGTAGCACTGGGAGCCAAGTGAATTCGTTATCGCTGATATGAATTGCACTGGCTATTTTGGGTCGTTTGTCCCTCTTGCGGAGTAAGAGCACCAGTTCCTTGCCAGACTGTTTTTCTACGATGACATCGAAGCCCTCACTTTCGACTGCTAGCAGAATATCGGTATCTGTGTTCAACGGTTCCCTGGCTAGCATGAAGCCTCCCGTCATCGTCGCTGTTGCTAGAATTCTCAAGGCATCAGTATTTTTATCAGCAAAAAGTCCATGGCCCACCACTATCAGAGCACCGGATTCGCCGGACAATTTCTTCGGATCCCCAACTTTGATATTAGGAGGTACCGCACCGTCGGAAAATGTATCGTGTGGTGCAATGATGTTGACATCGGCTTGTAGCAGGGGCAAGTCGGCAAGAACTTCTTGAATCAAGGGGGAGGTCAAGTTTTCAGGAGTTACATCAACGGGTTCGCCGATCAATTCGATTGTTTTTATGTTCACACCGAACTGGTTTTCGAGCGCTATGTGTGTGGCAATTCGAGTCACCACTTTCAAGTCCATCTCAGCTCGATCTCGATGCGCGACAAACTTGAAATCCTCAAGCACGGGATTTCCTGCAGGTTTTTTCCGAGCTATCGCGCTAGCTCTCAAACCTCGTATCTCCACGCCACCGGACACGATGATATCCAAATCTTCACGCACGCTCACTGCAAGAACTGGAAACGATACAAAATACATGATTCCTAGTCAGATTCCATATTGTGAGGGGAAAACATCGGTCACATTTCATACGCAGGTATTTCATGCAACTACCCTTATCGTCCACGGGTAAAGCGCGGAGCTGGTCCTTGTGGCTCTCGGTGTCTATGACCAGCTTCTTAATACTCGTAGGAACAAACAGTCCTCGGGTGTCCATTCCAATTATTTTCATCTGTAGCATAATGTCCATGAAAGCTCCCCAGTTATTAGACCAGGCTATGCGTCCTTCAGTTCCTTTTATCGAGGCTTTCGTGAGTCCCTGGAATAATCCTCTGTATCCATAGCCTCTTAGGCGTAATTCTTTGTATATGTCCTTTTGATTCATGTTCAGTTCCTCGTCGTCAACGGTCAACATTTCGGCAGAGATACGTTCTTGAGCCGGGTTGGAGGTCTTACGGATGAATCCAGTGACGATGGCGCTTCCACCTTCGTAGATCTCGAACCTCCCCGAGCCTAGAAAGCAAACTTGGCGTCAGTGCAATTTGGGGTGAACTTTTCCTGTATTGTGGTCTCATATCAGTTGATAATCGATCTCACCTTTCTGAACCATGACCGTAAGCTCGATGGTATCTTCTTTTGGGATCGTAGTTGCTCGAAGGAACCTGATATCTTCGAACACAACCGAAACTTCTGTGTAGCTTACAGCCTGCATCAAGGCTAACGTCTCCCAAATCAGTAATAAATAGCCTGTCGCGGGTAACAAGTTTCTTCCGTCAATCACGTGCCCTGCCATCCAGTCAAAATTGTCCTCAGCTATATTTATTTTGATAATTCTTTGTCCAGTCTCTAGTCTGGTGAAGTGCTCCAATTTCGATACGTGCCAGTCAGTGGAGTGGTCCCAACGCAGCAGGGGAGCAATCATAGGCGTTCCACGACTCACCGGATATTCAATGGCAGGATACAAACCAGTCAATTTAGGATTCAAGCCGACTTGGTACATTTTTCCGACAGCTTCGAGCAAAACTTCAACGTTACAGTCATGCTCGGAATCGGTCAATGCAATCTTAGCAACATTTGCATGCAAGGACTCTTCTAATATGGTTTGCAGCAAAGTACACGGTGCTATTTGGATGGTTATCGCATTGTCCGGTATCAGCCGTATGGTTTCTTCGAATAGAACTGGACCGAGTACGTTGTTCGTGATGTATTCGGATGACCAAAATTGGGCTGCATCAGATTCCCGTTGGTCATATGGTGCGGATGTACTCAGCCATCTCTTACTGCGGGGTTTTGGGCCCGAGACAACCCTTCGCAGATGGGCCTGCATTTTCGGGACCACCGATGCAGCAAGGTGACTGTGGTATGGGATATTGCCACATGGTACCTCTTCAGCACAAACACCTTGAGCCTATGAAAAGTAAAAGACATTGGTAATCGACAGAACTATCGAAGATGTTCGGATTACCGCGGAAATTGCTTCATATGACAACATTCACCTGCAATCTGGAGACAAAATTTCTGATGGAGTCGATTGGACCACTGATCGTTGTACTCTTCGGACCATTGTGACCAGTGACATGGATTTCAGCTGGACACAGACTCTTCAACTCCGCATTGCCGAGCCCGACGACCACCGTGGACCCACTTATCGGTCCAGTTTCAATCAACGCCAAACCTTGACTGTATGCCGCCAGCATCATTTGCTCTGCACTGCAGCTACCACCGACATACGCACAGCCTAACTCTCCGACCGAGTAGCCGATAATGATATCTGGCACGATTCCTATGGACGTCAACACATCCACCAAGCCAATCTGTAAATGATGAAATGTTGAAAAGAAGAACTCGGCTGATGATTGTATAACATTTGGACTTTACCTGTATTGCAGCAATGCCAACGAACGCATGTATGACGTTGTCCAACACTCCTGAGTCTCGGCTCTTCAAGATATTGACAATGTCCACACCGTAAGGCTTGAGAACAAGGTCACACTTTCGAATGGCTTCGGCGAAAACGGGAATCTCGAATAGAGCACCTTTGGAAAATATAGCAATCATCAATGACGCATTGAACAAGCAGTACAGTTGTACAGTTGAACAGGATCTGACCCAGACTGTAGACTACAGTGTTGTCACACATTAGCTGATCGATCGATTCTACTAACCCATGTTATTCCATTGGGACCCCAACCCAGAGAACACGAAGCACACTGGCCGCTTCTCGCCAGGATAATGCCGTACACTTCGAAGGTTGTTCAGTGGCAATCCTGTTGGTGGCAAGATGGTATACCCACGATATGGATGGCCTGGAATCTCTTCAGCGTGTATGTTGTGGAAAAGGGAAACGTATTCCACATCGAGTGGCCTGCTTTCAAGCTGTTGACACGCGATGTCAGTGAATCAATGTGCGGGGAAATGGTCAATATAGTGAGCAATAAAACCTAATGACGAAATGACGGCACACACATAGGTCCTGGTGCCGGAAAAATTCCTAGATTTCACATGCCTCTGGTTTTAGTTGTACAGAATTCTCGTAACGATAGAGCGAGATATGAATGATAACAAATGTTAATGGATTCAACTCATTACATACGTGATCTAATAGTGTCGTTATTGCTTCCTCTGTCCGCCCAGATACGACGACGAGTCTTGGTATCGTGTCACTAGTTCCGTGATTCTTCTTTTTCTCTTTTTTACAGGGTTTCAAGAGAACGTGTGCGTTGGCACCTCCGAATCCGAAGGAGTTTATACCAACGTAGCCACCTTCCCATGGCGTCAGTTCGGTTACAACTTTCAAGCGACCATCTTTCAACGATTTGATGGCTTCGTGAGGCCGGTTAAAATGTATATTTGGTGAAATGTACCCGCTCTCCATTGCGATTATCACCTTTGAATACAAATGTCTTCATTATTATGATAACCATATTTTTTTTTTGTCGGACTCGCGAGATACTGTCTGATACCTGTGCAATCAAAGACTGCGCATGTAATGATCAGCAAACTTGACATACCTTAGCAATTGAACAGAGGCCACTCACTGGCTCTGTATGTCCCAAGTTTGACTTAACTGAACCGATGCGTAAGGGAGATTTCCGACCTGGGAGAAACACTTTCTCGATAGCAGCCGCCTCTACAGGGTCTCCGACTCTAGTGCCAGTGCCGTGTGCCTCCAAATAGGCCAAACTGGACGGTGGAACTCCGCACTCTTGATAAAACGACTTGAGTAAAGCGTATTGTTGTTCACTTGATGGAAACGTGATGCCCTCTTCTTTGTATCCATCGCAATTCGTTTTTGAGTGAACGACATGAGCATAAATGCGTTTTGCGTCCTTGGATTTTTGTAGAAAAATCACGGACATGGCTTCACTCCGGCAATAGCCGTTACCATCTTCGTCAAACGACTTACAACGTCCGTCGCTGGAGAGTACGCCTGATGGAACAACATCAAGGTAACCAGATTCATTGATTCCAACTCAAAACTCCCACACATGTTTGATGCCCACACAGGAGTAGCGGACAATGAGTTGCTTCTTTCAGTAATTCGATTTTGATACCTTTTTCGGAATCGATATTGTAAAATCGCGAATATGAAAAGTGTACGGAACGATTTTGGAGAGCTGCACTCACCAAGGCGAGAAAATTGGAAGGATACTCTTGGATGGAGGCACGTATTCGATCCCCCGACAAGAGCTGCGTCACATTCTCCACTTCTGATAGCCCTGAACGCATGGTCGAATGCGAACAGACTGGAACTGCATGCTGTGTCCACGGTGTAGCTGGGGCCAGTGCATCCTAACCAGTTGGATATTCTGTTGGCCAACATACTACGAAAGCAGCCGGTCACGGGATATCCCCTAGTCTGAACAATCAGAAATTGAAACAATACATGTCCAGTGGCAGCGCTCTGGAAGGTGTTCGAGTGTATCTCATCGGACATTTCTTGTTATGTACAAGCTGACTAGAAAATCGACACGTGGAGTGGATTGTCATATCCTCACCTGGCAAGTGTCATAGATCGAGGAGTACCCTGTCTCGACGTAGCATGCAGCGATGAAAACACCGGTGTTCGTTCCACGTAGTTGTTCCGGATTAACACCAGCGTCGAGAATAGCTTCGCAAGTGTGTTCTAAAAGTATCCTACCCATGGGATCAGTCGCTTGTGCTTCTTCGAAGTTTAATCCAAAAAATTGATTATCGAATTTATCGAGGTTGTTCACTTTTCCAAATCGTCTGGGAACGTCGGGGTGAGCTGGAAAACGATACACACCGAAGCTGACCATCTGAATCCCTCAACATTTGCATCACCATGGAATCAACAATTTACCTGTGTTCCAACGGCGATTGTCGTCAGTGATGACGTCCACCTTGTTGAACAGATTTTCTTTGAGTTCCTCGAGGTTGTCTGACTCCGGAAATCTTCCAGCAATTCCGGAGATCACAACTGCATCGTCTGGTTCCCGGGAGGAAGAATTTTGCAACGCTTCGCTTTTCTCCGGCATGTTGGTACCCTCAAAGTCACTGGTCTCTTATCGTTAGTCAACCAACTGTACGGAATATTGTTCAGTTGTTAGATCGAGTCTGGAAATAGCCAAGGTTTTATAACGGTAACCCTCCCATCATGCGTTTCGAATTGACGTGCGAATTAATTCGTTACTCTATATTCATGCAAAATTTGATAGAACTAAAGTGAAAATTAGATGTACAGGGTGTTAATTTTTGTCACCTCTGGCGGACGTTAGCAAAATCAAGCAAAACATCGAGCGAAATGTCACCAGACTCTGTCACCCTCGTGAACCCTACAACTTTTGTCTGAGAATATTTTTCGATACGGTGAACCGTTTTTGAAATATTTGCGTCTATCATATTAAAAAAAAAAAAAAAAAAAAAAAAATGGCACACCCTGTATATTATACGTATATATCGGTGCCTTTGGATAAGAAAGTGACAATCATTTCCAACAAAATAACACAATGACCTGAATTATAGTAGCGCGAGCGTCGTATATTCGAGCGGTTCCAAATACCCTCTGCTTCAAAAATTTCCTTACATTTTCCGATAATTTTCGTAATTTGCGATTTTTTTCCTTACGGTGAAAGTAATTTCTACGCCACAAAGTACGAACAAATCTTTGTAGTTCTTCTTTGAGAAAAAAAAGTATGGATTTCTACGAAAAAAATACATTTTTTTTTGTCAGAAAAAATCATTCAAAGTTGAAAATCGATCAAGATCGAATCTCTGCAAAGATCCTGAATTTGAACAGTCCAAAACTAATCGTAACGAATTCATCGCTGAAGGTTGTTGGTCGAAATAATTCAAGAGTTCAATGATTCAGGTCAATTCAAAGTATAGAATACAAAGGAATTGATGTCATTCGGGGTATCGATTTGAATTGGAAATTACCGAAAATAATCTATAATGGCGGATTATAGTTCATGGACGATCTTTCGCGTATCTATTCGTGAAATAAACAACTCGGATGGGAAAAATTGAATCAGATTGGGAATTGCAATCCCTTATTCTCAATGCAAAATTGCGATTTGGAAAAATTTGGGAATGCCTTAAATAATTTGCTGAAATGTTATCAAACTTGAGAGAAATGTATAAAATTCGATCAATTTGTGGTGAATATTTTCTTCATTGTGAAAATATTTGTCAGCACGATTTCATCGAATATAGTACATGTATGCATATCCCAGCAAATTAAAAAGAATTGAAAACGACTCATCACACATTTCTATTATCGAATCATCGAGTTCGTTTACGTCTCATAATTACAGTTTAACGAATCCAATTCGAATCACTTTCGGCTTCGTTTCAATTCCTCATCCGGTGGTCATGAATCCTCATTCGATGATATATCCATTGTAAATTATTCTAAAGGCCAAATTAACAGTTTCTGTTGTCATCGTTCATCTGAATAAGCCTTTGATCCAAATACACAATCTCAATCGAAAACTAACACGGGAAAGTATAACTTTCACGCCGAGGACTGAAAAGTGGTCGATATAAAACATCTTCTTCTTCTTCTATATCTATATGACGGAACAAGTGGCATCAACGCCCATCCCAAACCCCTTGACCAGGGAACTTGAAATTTGGGCAACATGTTCCCTTTCCTTCATGAACACCCGCTAAGAAGCGATTTTCCGAAATTTGTCCCCCAACCGGGTTAAAAGGGGTGAAACATGTTTTTGCAGCTGTCGTACTCAGACGACCTTTTTCTACCTTCCTACACTCTTCTGGTCACAAGTTCGCTGACTTTGTTTCGAAAAAATTTGAATTACCAAAAGAAAAAATTTATTCGCGCGTCCAAAATACCCGATTTTGTGTCCAGAAACCGCCTCCCCAGCGGATTGGGTTACGCCAGAAATACACCGAAAATACCCCGTTAAAAATGGTGTAAATTTGGTGATATTTCGGTAAAACACCATTTTGTGTCTGATATCACACCAAAAGTACACGGTGTAATTTTGCATTATTGTTAACATCGTTTTTACACCGATTTTACACTCAACCACTTTTACACCGATTTTAAATCCATTTCACACCAAACGGATTTACGCCTGAAAATGTATAAATACCGGTACTGATGCGATGCATTCATAAATTATGCACAGAGCGGCAATGATTTTTTTATTTAAATGGAAAATTCAATAATTTATTCTGGTATGTATCACATATTTCAGTTTATCGTCGTAGATTATTCAAAGCACATTAATATTTGTTATTTACTAATAAGCAGTATTTATCAGTAGAATTAGTATAAGAAGTACGTATAGGGATACATTCGATATGATGACTTCTGAATAAGCTATTAAATAATAATAATTATTACAAATATATTAATTAATAATATTATAAATATTATGTAATGACATTAATATTTTCTTATGCTAAAAGTGCACTTCAATTGAAGTGGCCAAGATAATTTTTTTGGTACGCTTTGATCCAAATCGATAAGGTGTGCAATTGGCGTAAAATTGGCGTAAAATCAGTATAAAATCGGTGGGTGTGAAATCGGTGTAAAAACAGTATGAAAAAAGCAGAATTACACCGTGTACTTCTGGTGTAATAATGGACGTAGAATGGTGTTACGCCTAAATGCGACCAAATTTACACCATTATCATACCTCACCAAAAATACACCAAAAAAACACTCGGAATAACGGTTTATATGGATCCGCTAGGGGATCCATCGATATCTCCTCGGCCCGATGAGATATTTACTTCGTCTTCGCTTCAAATGGTTGCTTATTCAAATACCTACAAAGTAGTTTAAGCATTTTTCTAAATCCCACTCCTAAGGGAATGAAATGGGGTAGAAGCAATTTTTGAGGCGCGGAGCGCACCGCGGCAGGCCCCTTAGTGGTTTATAAAACGCGCCTAACTTCAGGCAACCCCTTCTCCGCAACCGCCTACACTAGTCAGCAGTGTTGCCAGATCAGGGTATTTCTCCCTAGATTTAGGGTTTTTTTCGACTCGATCGTCAGGGAGCATCTAGGGATAAAAATTATT